>SJYC01009546.1:0-10530 GCA_006408675.1 Madoqua kirkii
GGAGGGTGGGGGAGGTGGATGGATGAATGGATTAAATCTGGATTTTCACTAGTAGTGTTTTTTTGAACAAGCCACTCAATCTCTCTAAGCTTCATCTGCAGAACTGGGTGTATGAACATGTCATGTATTCTTTTCTGAAATGGCCAGGTGGATGCGGCCCTGAGAGGAGACAGGTTCAGGCTGAGTTTCTTGTACTCACAGATACCAGAGATGGGAGGCATACAGGCCACACAGAATCTTGTGGGAAAGGGGGATCAGAAGGCAGAAGACAGGAGTGAGCGGAACAGTCAGGTCCCAGCCTTTATTGGGATTTCTGTGAGAAAGACAAGGCAGTTCTAGCTAATCTGAATAATTTTGGTGGACTGTGGGCTATAGAGGTATTCTCTAGTTGCCTTGGTACCCAGCCTTGGGAAGATTGAGGCGAGAAATATTGTTTCTTGGGGGCACAGAAGAGAGGTGTGGCTCCAAATTGGATAGAAAAGGTCCCTTTGCATCTCTGAGAATTGGCCAGCTTCAGGAGAAGCAGTCTCTCCCCAGCCAGAAAAGTTTCTTAAGATGTCATAATATCATAATACACAGAAAATAATTATATATACAGGCATACCTCAGAGATCATGTGGGTCTGGGTCCAGACCACCACAATAAAGTGAATATTGCAATAAAGTGCATCACATGAATTGTTTGGTTTCCCATGTATATAAAAGTTATGTTTATACTATCCTGTAGTGTATTAAGTATGCAATGGCATTGTGTCTAAAAAAAAACAACGTACATACCTTAATTTAAAAATACTTCATTGCTAAAAAATGCTAGGTCTTCCCTGGTGGTCCTGTGGTTAGGATTCTGTGGACTTCCACTGCAAGGGGAATGAGTTCAATCCCTGGTCGGGGAACTGAGATCCCACAAAATGCATGGTGTGGGCAAAATAATAAAATAAAATAAAATAAAATAATGCTAACCATCATCTAAGCCTTCAGAGAATCATAATCTTTTTGCTGGCGGGGCAGGGGAAGGAGGGAGAAGAATTGAAATATGGCAAGAATCACCAAAAAGTGATGCAGAGACACAAAATGAACAAACGTTGGGAAAAAGACACTTGCTTGATGAAGGGTTACCACAAACCTTGAATTTGTACAAAGCACAGTATCTGCGAAGTGCGGTAAAGCAAGGTGTGATAAAACAAGGCATGCCTGTACATATACACACACATACAATACAAGACACATCTCATCTGAGAAACTAGATATTTGAATGGTGATCTCAAAGGATCTCAAAAGTTAAAATACATGACAACACCCAAATTAAAGGATTGAAAACACTAATTTATTTTTGGCTGTGCTGGGTCTTCGTTGCAGTGCAGGCTTTCTCTAGTTGCAGCGAGCAGGGGCTACTCTCCATTTGCAGGCCACGGCTCTCTCATTGCGGTGGCTTCTCTTGTTGCAGACCACTGGCTCTAGGCACGAGGGCTTCAGTAGTTGCAGCACGTGGGCTCAGTAGTTGCACCTTCCGGGTTCTAGAGCTCAGACTTGAAAGTTGTGGCCCATGGGCTTAGTTACGCCTCAGTATATAGGGTCTTCCCGGACAAGGGATTGAACTTGTGTCCTCTGCATGGGCAGGTGGATTCTTATCCACTGGACCACTTGGGAAGCCCAGGTTTTTATTTCTTTATAGCTATGTTCCATTAATAAGTCTTTGAGGGCCGCTTTCTAGAAATAACTGCAATAAAGGGTGTGACAGAGGCTTGGAAGTCAACACCCGCTTTTACTGTCCACCCCAACTTCTTTCCAGTTAATCTCTAGTAAAGGGCCTCACTTATATGGGTTAAACTGCATCCCCTCAACATTCAAGTGTTGAAGTCCTAACCCCCAGTACCCCAGACTATGACTGTATTTGGAGACAGGCCTTTTAAAGAGGTGATTAGAGTCAGATGAGGTCACCAGGTTGGGCCCTAAATCAATATGGTTAGTATCTTTATAAGGAAAGGAGATTAGGACACAGACATGCACAGAGGGAAGGCCACGAAAGACACAGGATGAATGAAGCCAGCTACAACCCAAGGAGAAAGACCTCCAGGAGAAATCAGACCTGCTGACACCTTGATCTTGGACTTACAGCCTCCAGAACTATGAGACAACTGTTTTTAATGTCTGTTGTTTAAGCCATGCAGTCTGTGCTCTTTTGTTATGGTAGCCCCAGCAAAGTAATATACCACTTTCTTGTTTTTTAAAAAATACATTTTAAATGTATGGCAGAACCAATACAATACTGTGAAATGGAATAAAGTATTAAACAAAAAAAATAAAATAAAATAAAAAATAAAAATAAAAAAATACATTTTAAAAAGAAGGAAAAAATAAGGACAGATAAAGGGATAGTTAGGGAGTTTGGAATGGACATGTACACACTGCTATATTTAAAATAGAACCAATAAGGACCTACTGTACAGCACAGAGAGCCTTGCCCAATGTTATGTAGCAGCCTGGATGGGAGGGAGTTTTGGGGGAGAATGGATACATGTATATGTATGGCTGAGTCCCTTTGCTGGACACCTAAAACTGTCATAACATTGTTAATTGGCTATACTTGCAGCCATGAAATTAAAAGATGCTTAGTCCTTGGAAGAAAAGTTATGACCAACCTAGATAGTATATTCAAAAGCAGAGGCATTACTTTGCCGACTAAGGACCATCTAGTCAAGGCTATGGTTTTTCCTGTGGTCATGTATGGATGTGAGAGTTGGACTGTAAAGAAGGCTGAGCGCTGAAGAACTGATGCTTTTGAACTGTGGTGTTGGAGAAGACTCTTGAGAGTCCCTTGGACTGCAAGGAGATCCAACCAGTTCATTCTGAAGGAGATCAGCCCCGAGATTTCTTTGGAAAGAATGATGCTAAAGCTGAAAACTCCAGTACTTTGGCTACCTCATACGAAGAGTTGACTCATTGGAAAAGACTCTGATGCTGGAGGGACTGGGGGCAAGAGGAGAAGGGGATGACCGAGGATGAGATGGCTGGACGGCATCACGGATTCAATGGACGTGAGTCTGAGTGAACTTCGGGAGATGGTGATGGACAGGGAGGCCTGGCATGCTGCGATTCATAGGGTCACGAAGAGTTGGACACGACTGAATGACTGAACTGAACTGAACAATATAAAATAAAAAGTTTTTAAAAAGACCCATAAAAGGAAGAAAGGAAACAATAATAACAAAAAGCATACCCATGTGTAGAATGGTTTTTAGGTCTGCTTCTCTCAGGATGGGGCTTCCCATGTGGCGCTGGTGGTAAAGAACCTGCAAGAGACACAGGAGATGTGGGCTTGATCTCTTGGCAGGGAAGATCCCCCTGAAGAAAGGAATGACTACCCATTCCAGTATCCTTGCCTGGAGAATTCCATGGACAGAGGAGCCTGGCAGACTACAGTCTATGTGGTTGCATAGAGTCGGACACAACTGAGTGACTAAGGACACATGCATGCACCCCATCAAAATGCTGGATTTCCTGACATTGCTCATAATGATTTCAGATACTCTGGCCTCTGAAGTGAGGGTCCTTGGAACAACTTCCTCAAGAAGAGCCTTTTTCATCATAATTTGGCTTGGACCACCAAAGGGAACGCTTGTGCCAGGAGCACAGAGCACCCAGCCCACCTCTTGGGAAAGTAACCAACATATTGGTGGGGTTTTTCTTCCCCTGAGGTTGTGCCAGGCCATCCTAGTGTGGATATCCATGGCTGTTCGCTGGCCGTGTGTCAGCCTCTGCTCCGTGCATCCCCCAGTTCAGAGTCTGTGCTCCGCCATGGGCCAGAGACAGGTCTATGTATAAAGGCTGGGCATCTGGGTTGTGCCGTTTCAGAGATGCCATCTGCATCCTTCATGCTTGTTTCTTGGATCCTACCTGAAGGACCTAAAATTGGCCACTGGACTTACTTAGGGAGCCCTCTAGTCCCAGAACTGACCAAGGCGTCTGCACACAGGCATTCCGGCCAGCATGCCCATGTGGGTAAAGCATGTGGCCCTGGGAGCCACTGGTTGATGAGTCTTCAGGTGAACAGAGCATCAGAAGCTCAGGCCACCTGGGTCAAGACTTCTGGTTTCCTTCTCAAAGGCCTCCTGTTGCTCTGAGCTGGGGTTGCAAGCTCCCGGCTGTCTTCTGTGTGAGTGCAGGGGATGGTGGGCTGCAGATAAAGAAGCCAGTCTCCAGCCTGTGGATGTTGATCCAGGACATGCTGCTGAGTGAGCTTGGAGCAGGGACATGCGATATTGGGTAGGCCAGAAGGTTTTTCAGGGTTTTCAAAAACAGCTTACTGAAAAGTCCGAATCAAATTTTTCAGCCAATCCAGTACTTTAAAAAAAAAGTGAATAAACTCATCCCAAATTTACCAGGGTGGCTCAGATGGTAAAGAATCTGCCTGCAATGCAGGAGACTTAGGTTCGATCCTTGGGTCGGGAAGATCCCCTGGAGAAGGGGCTTCTGGGCTACCTAGTCCCATATTCTTCCCTGGAGAATCCCATAGACAGAGGAGCCTGTCAGGCTTCAGTCCATGAGGTCACAGAGTCAGGCATGACTGAGTGACTAACATTAACACTTTCAAACTTACCAGTCTGCTGCTTTCCTCTTTGGGTCCTTATACATGTCCTCTAATACCTCACCTCCCCCGTCTGCTTCATTTCCCCTGCCTCTGCCCTTCATTTACAAAACATACACTCAAAAATAAAATAATCCAAAATTTCCAGAGAGCGAGAGCAGGGCAGTAAGTCCCAAGCATGGGCCCTTTCGCATGTGGGGCCTTGTCACACAGCATGAGGCTGGCCCTGGTTTCCTCCTACCTCTTGGAAACTGGGGAGCCCTAGTGAAAATGTGCATCAGTTTAAGTGCTAAAGATCTACCGATAACCTCTCTATTATGTAATTTGGAATGAGCATTATGGTCCACTTTTAAATGAATTTTCTATTAAAGTCACATGTATCCAGATCTCAGGAAATCCAGCCTAGTGTTACAGACCTCCTGAAAGAAAGCCCCCTTTCTTGTCTCTTTCTTGGTGCTTAAATTGAGGTGCCTGACTTGCAGTTTCATTTCAGCCCTGCTTTTCCCAACTCTGCCCTCAGTGTGTTTACGTGCGTGTTCAGTTGTGTCCGACTCTTTCCGACCCTAGGGACTGTAGCCCACCAGGCACCTCTGTCCATGGGATTCTCTAGGCAAGAATACTGGAGTTGGTTGCCATTTCCTTCTCCAGGAGATTTTCCTGACCCAGGGATTGAACCCTCATCTCCTTTGTCTCCTGCATTGGCAGGCGGATTCTTTTACCATTGAGACACCTGGGAAGCGCCTTAACGTGACGCTCTGTGAACTCTGATACCCACCTTCCTCCCATCAGCATCATGAGCCTAAATGAGGACAAGGCCAGGATGGCTGCATAGGACAGTGGAACAGCCAGGGAGGTCCACCTCCTACTCACAGGTGGTCTTGAGTTATTCACTGCGTCGCTTCAGTATCAATTTTTCATCTGTGAAATCGTGATACCATCTGCAGTAGGCTTGGGAGGACTACACAGTTATATGGCCCCTGACCGCATCCTAGAATCTGCTCCCCTCCTCCACCGGCCTTCTCCATCAGACTAGGATACCAGTTCTCCATGCCCCCCACCTCCCGACACCCAAACCACTAACAATTCCCTCTCACTTCTAAGGCTAATGCAGGACTTCTGCTCAGGTGGCCTGGAAAAAAGGGGGAGAGATACTTTCTGCCGTTTGTTTTGTGTAAGGATGGGGCCAGCAGGGCCTTCATAAACCAAGCATCTTGAACTTCCTTTCACTCTTTCTTACCTTCTCAAGCTCCTTCATCTGAACACAGGCAGAATTCCTACTTCACAAGTGTGCTGGGAAGATGAAACGAAGTCACTCCTAACAAGAGACTACAACTGAGTTTGGCATATTTTTGTTCAATCGCTAAGTTGTATCCGACTCTCTGTGACCCCACGGTCTACAGCACTGTCCTTCACTATCTTCTGGAATTTCCTCAAACTCATGTCCATTGAGACGGTGATGCCATCCAACCATCTCTTCCTCTGTTGCCCCCTTCTCCTCCTGCCCTCAGTCTTTCCCAGCATCAGGGTCTTTTCCAAGGAGTCGGCTCTTTGCATCAGGTGGCCAAAGTATTGGAGCTTCAGCTTCAACATGTGGTAGGTGCTTAATAAATGTCATCTCCTATCCTGCTCCCCCAAGTAGACTTTGGAGTTCAGTATGGGGCTGACCATCCCTGCAGCAGGTATGGAGGACAGAAGACCGGCTAATGGGACAGATGACCCAATCCATCCTTATTTATGCTTCTGGCATCTCTGACCTTCTCTGAGCCTCTTTTGTTTTTACCCTTTGAGGATATTAGGGATACCTGCAGCACTGCCTACCTTACATGTGGTAGGTGCTTAATAAATGTCATCTCCTATCCTGCTCCCCCAAGTAGACTTTGGAGTTCAGTATGGGGCTGACCATCCCTGCAGCAGGTATGGAGGACAGAAGACCGGCTAATGGGACAGATGACCCAATCCATCCTTATTTATGCTTCTGGCATCTCTGACCTTCTCTGAGCCTCTTTTGTTTTTACCCTTTGAGGATATTAGGGATACCTGCAGCACTGCCTACCTCCCAAAATGAATTAAATTTAAAATTAAGGGAGATAATGAGTGTGAAACTTTATACAAAGATAAAGGATTATTAACACAAGTGCTCAAGGCTTAGGTCGCCAAACCTCAAGCAGAACACTTTGCTTCTCTTCCTCCAGCTCACAGGTGCCTCCCCTGCTCTGCTGGCTCAATGGGTGCGTCTGGTGTGTTTGGGGAACGCAGCCTCTCTGGTCAGTCTGGAGCACCTTGAATTCACCAGCATATGATCGTTTTTTAATGAGCATAAAAGATGATTATGAAACAGGGAGCCAGCCCAGGACTGGGGTCTGGGTGGGAAGGTTGCAGGAGATATGTTTGTGTGACTCACCTAGCCCAGGGTGTGGCCTGACCGATATTCATCCATCAATCAAACATTATTACAAAGTGTACATGAGCACATTCATTAAGATTCAGCAATTAGTACTGAATCAGAATCGAATTAGAATCCATGATTCCTGCCAAGCAGCCTGACTCCCACCTGGGTTTATGATGGGGAACTCACTAACCTTCAAAGCTTATTCCCTCTTCGTGCCTCTCTGTTAAAAAGTGTATTCTAGGGACTTACCCGTTGGTGAAGACTCCATATTTGCTGCAGGGGGTGTAGGTTAGATCCACAGCTGGGATAAAATAAGATCCTGCATGCCATGTGATGTGGCCAAAAATAAATAAATAATAAAATAAATTAAAAGTTTATTCTGTGCTTTCCACCATTCAGTTCAGTTCAGTTGCTCAGTTGTGTCTGACTCTTTGTGACCCCATGGGTTGCAGCATGCCAGGTATCCCTGTCCATCACCAACTCCCGGAGTTTACCAAACTCATGTGCATTGAGTTGGTGATGCCATCCAACCATCTCATCCTCTGTTGTCCCCTTCTCCTCTTTCCCTCAGTCTTTTCCAGCATCAGGGTCTTTTCCAAAGAATCAGTTCTTCGCATCAAGTGGCCAAAGTATTGGAGTTTCAGCTTCTGCATCAGTCCTTCCAACGAATATTCAGGACTGATGCTGTCACAAAGGGAGCTCTGAACCCCAGTGACCTGAATCTAAAGTCAGTCTCCTCTGTCTACCAACTGTGTGACCTTGTGAGTTACTCGACCTCTGTGTGCCTCAGTTTCCTCGTTTGGAATACGAAGATCATAACAACACTTACAGGCTTATTATGGAATTAAATGCATTAATATGGGAAGTACTTAGAACATGTCTGGCACAGAGTAAGGACTTGGGAGATGCCAGTAATTATTGTTACTCTATGATTTATCTTCCCCTTTGTGAAAGTATGAAAGCTGAAGAATAGTTAGAGCAATTAAAAGTAAATACAGCAGGCAGAGAGATAAATGAACTGTTTGCATAAACATGAATTAAGAGAGTCACACTCAAGGAAGAATTGTTCCCTGTTGAGGACAGCAGACATCTGGAAGGGATTAAATGGGGGTAAGAGGGGGTGGGGCAGTGTGAGCTGAGAACACACTGTGACTGTTGCAAGGAGATAATTCATTTCTGGGGGGGGTAAGTGATCCCAGCAGAGGGAGGCTGCTCTGGGCTTCTACAGCATGACCGGATGCCCAAAGACTATTTACTTCTTCAAATAATTTTGTTCTCATTAGACTGAGTACCTAAAATACCTATATCATTCATTTGACCTAATTCATTAAATTAAAAAAAAACCAGAAATCAAATTGTAAAGAGACGTAATGCATTGCCTTGAGAAAGTCACTTCTAAAATACAAATATAATCAGTTATCCCTGAAAAAATACTACAATGTGATAATACAGTAAAAATTAAAATCGATAATCACTTGATATCCTAATGTAAAAATACATGAATAAAACTATTAAAAGAATAAAAAAAATAAGTAATGCAAATATACTAACATAAAATAACAGGCTTCCATTTTGTATCTGTGACATTAACCATATGAAAATTGTAATACTCAGTGCATTAAGGTTTTATTGAAACTGGCACATTTAAAAATCTATAATGTACATGTATGCGTGTGTGCTAAGTCACTTCAGTCATGTCCGTCTCTTTGTGACCCCATGGACTGTAACCTGCCAGGCTCCCCTGTCCATAAGATTTTCCAGGCAAGAACACTAGAGTGGGTTGCCATTTCCTCCTCCAGGCGATCTTCCCAACCCAGGGATCGAACCTGAGTCTCTTAGGTCTTCGGTATCGGCAGCTGGGTTCTTTACCACTAACGCCACCTGGAAAGCCTATAATGTAATTACAAATAGGTATAACTTCTGGGAAGTGATTTGGCTAGAATTTTTTTCGTGATTTAGATGGAATTTTTAAGAGTTATAAAAATGTCTATAACTTTGGCTCTACTAATCCAGCTTCTAGGAATTTATTGGTAGGAAAAAATTCAAGAGAAGGAGGGACCTTTCTGCACTTGTTTTCCATGATTTGAGAGTGGGTAAATTACCAGGCCTCTCCCTCATGGGCTCTTAGGCGGCCATCAGAAGAATAATTAAAAAGGACAGATGGGGAAAGTGTGAAATAATCATTCACAAATTTAAAAAGCACAGAAATTGAATTGTAAAGACTGGGTATGAATTTGGATGGAACTAGAAGAAAATGGAAAGGAAACCAGTGTTCTTTGTTGGAGGTTGTGAGATGGTGGAAGAATTTTTTTTCTTTCTTTTATTTCAATTTATGGTAAAATTGGTTGTGCAATGAAATTGATCAAAGACTCAGATGGACTCTCTAGGAAGGGGTAGCTGATTGTCAACCTTCACCATACGGGCGAGTTTCAGTCCAGTTTTCTGAGAGAGACGGGGCCTCAGATCTGAAAGCTGGGGGCTGACGGGCAAGGTGGGGACCACCCTTCCAGGGCACAGGGACCACCTGCAGAGGGAGGGAGGGGCTGGTGGGAGCTGGCAGAGAGTGGCTTTAAGGGAAACTGCCTCCTTCACAGTGTTGCTTCTGACAGGCCTGAGCTAGTGAGCATTAAAATCAAGTAGCTGCACTGTTCCTGTTAGTCACTCGCAATCCCAGTGTAAAAATCAGAATGAACAAACCTGGTGTTCACTACTTCTGATGAGCTGCGGCGTTTCTCTGAATCTCAGAGCATCAAGAGCACAGGCTGACACTAAAATATCAGGCTTTCTGGTTTCCAACTGCCCTTTCTCAAAGACTTGTCAATCAATCTGGTCCAATATCGGACAAACATAATCAGGTCCTGGCTTGCGATGACTTCTTAGGCAGACAATTCCTGTGGTTACTTGGGTCGTGATTGTATCATGGATTCATTTCCCAGAACCTTTACTTCTACTGACAAGTCTTTTTTAAAACGATTTCTTTATTTGGCTGCATACGGTGTTATTTGCAGCAGGCGGAATCTTTCGTTGTGCTGCATGGGCTTTCTAGCTATGGCTCGGGCTTAGTTGCTCTTCAGCATGTGGGATCTCAGTTCCCTGGCCAGGGGTTGAACTCATGTCCTTTGAATTGCAAGGTGGATTCTTAACCACTGGACCTTTCCAGGGAAACCCCTTGACGATTCTTTCACTAACTTTTCAGAGTAGTGAGGCACTGAAGGGAACCGCTGGACCAGGAGTCAGGAAGCATGCCGTTCAGTTCAGTTCAGTTCAGTTCAGTTCAGTTGCTCAGTCGTGTCCAACTTTTTGTGACCCCGTGAATTTCAGCACGCCAGGCCTCCCTGTCCACCACCAACTCCCAGAGTTCACTCAAACTCACGTCCATCGAGTCGGTGATACCATCCAGCCATCTCATCCTCTGTCGTCCCCTTCTCCTCCTACCCCCAATCCCTCCCAGCATCAGAGTCTTTTCCAATGAGTCAATTCTTCGCATGAGGTGGCCAAAGTACGGGAGTTTCAGCTTTAGCATCATTCCTTCCAAAGAACACCCAGGGCTGATCTCC
>SJYC01009547.1:0-13882 GCA_006408675.1 Madoqua kirkii
GCCAGGCCTCCCTGTCCATCACCAACTCTCAGAGTTCACCCAAACTCATGTCCTTCGAGTCAGTGATGCCATCCAGCCATCTCATCCTCTGTTGTCCCCTTCTCCTCCTGCCGCCAATCCCTCCCAGCATCCGGGTCTTTTGAAATGAGTCAGCTCTTCATATCAGGTGGCCAAAGTATTGGAGTTTCAGCTTTAGCTTCAGTCTTTCCAATGAACACCCAGGACTGACCTCCTTTGGGATGGACTGGTTGGATCTCCTTGCAGTCCAAGGGACTCTCAAGAGCCTTCTCCAACACCACAGTTCAGAGCACCAATTCTTTGGCGTTCAGCTTTCTTCACAGTCCAACTCTCACATCCATACATGACCACTGGAAAAACCATAGCCTTGACTAGATGGACCTTTGTTGGCAAAGTAATGTCTCTGCTTTTGAATATGCTATCTAGGTTGGTCATAACTTTCCTTCCAAGGAGTAAGCGTCTTTTAATTTCAACCATTACCATCATCCATCTCCAGAATTCTTTTCATTTTGCAAATTGAAACTTTATATTCATTAAACAAAAGGTCTCCACTACCCCTTATCCCCAGCCCCTAGCAGCCACCATTCTGTTTCTGTCCCTATGACTTTCTATCCCTCTGATTTCATGTAAGTGGAATGACTGATTTATTTCACGTGGCATAATTTCCTCAAGGTTCACCTATGTTATAGCGTATGTTGGAATTTCCTGCCTTTTAAACCTCAGTAGTATTTCACTGTAGGTGCATCCCGCATTCTGTTTATCTATTCATCCATCAGTGAACACTGGGTTGCTTTCACATTCTAGTTTTTTATAATGCTGCTAGGAACTGCTTCATTCCTTTTTGTTGGCAAATAATATTCCATTGTATGGATATATATTTTCTTTATCTGCTTATCAGTTGATAGGCATTTGGGTTCTTTCCACCTTTGGGGCATAATAAGCATTTCCAAACATACACAAAAGTAGTAATACAATAATATAATTATTCTTTCTCACATATTCCTATCACCAACAAGTATGAAGATTTTGTTACACTTGTTTCTTTTTTGTTTTTATTTTTCTGACTGAAATAGTTCAAAACAAGTTCCAACATCATTTTGTTCTTACATACTTCAGTATGCATCTCTTAAAAATATAGACTATTTTTTACATTACTTCAATGCCATTATATAATTTAATTTAAAATTTTCTTACTTATCTCTAATATTTTTACAGTTGTTGATAGTTTATTTAGGTCAAACACCAAAGTTTACACCCTGTATCTGTTAAGATACTTGAATCTCATGGAATATAAAGCTGATCCTCCTTCCTCCTCCTCTTTTACTAAAGCCCTAATTTATTGAAGAAACTGTATCTGTTGCCAGTTATCTTGTAGAATATCCCATTTACTAAATTTGTTTTCTCATCTGTCTTATTCCTCTAGCCCTTGTATTCCCTATAACTAGAAGTCAGCTCTAACGGTTTAATTATTTTCAATTTTAACATTTTTTTTGACAAGATTACTTCATATGTGATACGGTACATTTTACATTGATTTCTATCAGGAAATACAGATTTATTTTATCTTTTTGAAAATAGCTATACAATTGTCACAAAAAATTGGACCCAACTTAGTGACTGAACAACAACAAAAATCAGTTGTCACAAATTGCTTAAAGTTCTATCTTCATTCCCTATAATGCGAGATGCCATCTTAACTATATACTTAGTTTCCATATGCACTTGCCTGTTTGGGGAATTCATATTTTGTCCTATTGGTCTGATTATTCATACACTAATACTAAATTGCTTTAAATATGACAGCTTTATCATGTTTTAATATAGGTTGGTCTAACCCTAAGTCCTCATTCCCCTCCCCTAGTCACATAAGTATATGGCTTCTCCCAGATCTGGCTGTTCTTTATGGGAATATCTTTCTGTGTGAATTTTATTGTAAGATATTTGTCTATTTTTTAAAAATCTTCCATTTTTTATGTAATATATTCCCAAGTGATAAGATTATTGATTTCTTAGGGTTTGGAAATCACTTATGTGGTCAGAGTACTTAATGCATGTACTTGCTTATTATCATGCCTAGTCAAAACACCCCAACATGAAGAAATACAAAGGTATATGGTGCACCATTATTTCTTATTTTCTTTGGTACAGAAATACCAACTATCCTTTCAAATTTATATTGAACATCAGAGTCTTCCACATTCAATATAGACTGGCATTATTCTGAGTCAAGATTAGATCATGTGATGATGGTGCTGTGCCCAATTTGTTGTAGTTTGGGCCTCCATGGATATAAATGATGCATACACGCCTCAGTAGGTGTGCACAGTAAGAGTGCCCCATGAACATTGTGAGCAATTCATTAAGAAGCTCCAGGAAAAAGAGCAAGTGCCTCTTGCTGGCACTATGCTTACCTGCCTAGCTTCCTGTTTTTCTTTTATTTAAGAAAAATAAACTTTACTCATTTTCATTTATTTTACCATTTGCTGTAAATAATTAAGAACTTGATTAACCATTTTGAATATATCAATTCTAATTCAAATACCCTTATTGACCCCCTTGGTACAGACCTTATTAAATCTTGGCCTTCTTGATAAGCTAGATGAAGAAGTAGTTGTTCAATTGCTAAATCATCCAACTCTTGTGACCCCATGAACTGTAGCACACCAGGCTTCCCTGTCCTTCACCATCTCTCAGAGCTTGCTCAAACTCATGTCCACTGAGTCAGTGATGCCATCCAACCACCTCGTCTTCTGTTATATCCCCTTCTCTTCCTGCCTTCAATCTTTCCCAGCATCAGCTCTTTTCTAATGAGTTGACTCTTTGCATCAGGTGAAGTGAAGTGAAGTAAAGTGAAGTGAAGTGAAGTCGTTCAGTCGTGTCCGACTCTTTGCGACCCCATGGACTGTAGCCTATCAGGCTCCTCCGTCAATGGGATTTTCCAGGCAAGAGTGCTGGAGTGGACATCAGGTAGCCAAAGTACTGGAGCTTCAGCTTCAGCTCAGTCCTTCCAATGACTATTCAGGGTTGACATCCTTTAGGATTGACTAGCTTGATCTCCTTGCTGTCCAAGGGACTCTCAAGAGTCTTCTCCAGCACCACAATTCAAAAGCATCGATTCTTCAGCACTTAGCCTTCTTTATGGTCCAGCTCTCACATTTATACATGACTATAGCTTTGACTATATAGTGGAAAAACCATAGCTTTGACTATATAAACAAAGCTGTAATCATAATGCACAGTAAGCAACATCAATGGCCACATTGTAGAACCAATAAGTTTTTTGTACATGCTTTTCTTTTTCACAAGATAAGATTATTAATGTCAATAAGGTGGGTACTCTTTTGCAAAACATGGGGATGAATTTTACAGAAAAAGAAATTAGTAATCTGAGATACAATCTACCAGGTAATGGTAAGTATTTAAGAAATATTTGAATTGTTCAGGGTGTCTGGAGAATATGGGCTTCTATAAAAGTAGTCTCTGAAAACTCTTACTTGACATTGAGACAGAAGACAGTAAAGATGACTCAAGACAGAAAGTAAACATGTTGATGTTGGACAAAAAGCAACAAAATTCTGTAAAGCAATTATCCTTCAATTAAAATATAAACTTTTTTTTTTAAAGAAAGTAACCATGTTTTGTCCCTTGATATTTTCAGCAGTTCTGATTCAGTTGAGAATATGGCCGGTGCCACTATTAAACTTGGATAGAACTAGAGAAAGATAGCACTGTGGGGAGAAGGGAATGATATACATTCCCTTTAACACAGGAATTGTTTTTTAATAGAAAAGACAACTTAGCCAAATGTGGGAAACTGATTCATGTCAGTGTATGGCAAAACCACTACAATAATGTAAAGTAATTAGCCTCCAATTAAAATAAATAAATTTATGTTAAAAAAAAAGAAGTTAGACCATGCCAAAAAATAAAAATAAAAATAGTTTTAAAAAAAGAGTTCCATCACCACTATTCTTTCCAGGGACTTTAGGACAGCAGAATAAGGGAGAAGTGATAAGTGCAGGACTTATTTCTTACACCACATGAGAAGGGCAGAGTCTTCCAGATACCCCAAGGGAAAGGACCATGAAGAATTCAAGGAATTCATGCAAGGAGTGCAAGAATGCTCAGTCACTCATGCTTTTGCTTACATCCTTATATTCCTGAACCAGATTCTGTGGTCCAAGGACTATGTTCCCAGACTTCTAATCTCCCTCAATGGGCTGGAGACAAACTCTAAAGAGCAGTCAGTCACATTAGGGCTAAATTAATTCATAAACTAAATAAACTAAAGTTAAAGATATAAACCTGAAATCACTCCAGTGAGGCTAAGTGTTTGAAACATTTCCTGACTATTTTACAACCTTAATTGGGTTAATACTTGCTTATCTTATTAAGATGCATTTAATTGCATCATTGTATAGGACAGAACTATTCCCTAAAATATTTTTTTCTTTCATTCTGTCATTTTTATCATTTTCAATCTACCAGAAAGAACATGCAGGTGATCTTCATTGTCTTATTTTCTTTGTGTGGGATGATGTATCCATTAGGAAAAGTGGGACTAGATGTGGCACTAACAATGATCATAATAGAAAATTTTTTTTTTGGCTTAAGAGACCTATCTGAGATTATAATGGTACTTTTAAAAATATTGCTGTAATAAAATGAACCAGAATTATGAAAGAAAAAAATATATAGCTATTGTTTGGGACTGTCATCTAGTCTTGCCATTGATTGCTATTCCTTGTTTTGAAATAATAATTCAAGATCAACTAAGACAATGAAAGGGGCTTCCCTGGTGGTTCAGACAATAAAGAATCTGCCTGCAGTGTGGGAGACCTGGCTTCATTCTCTGGGTTGGGAAGACCCATGGAGTAGGAAATGGCAACTCACTCCAGTATTCTTGCCTGGAAAATTCCATGGACATGAGTCTGGTAAACTGCAGTCCATAGGGTCTCAAGAGTTGGACATGACCGAGCTACTAAACCACCAGTGAAAAGAGGGGTTCCCACGTGATGCTCGGAGAAGGCAACGGCACCCCACTCTAGTACTCTTGCCTGGAAAATCCATGGACAGAGGAGCCTGGTAGGCTGCAGTCCATGGGGTCACTAAGAGTCTGACACGACTGAGCGACTTCACTTTGACTTTTCACTTTCATGCCTTGGAGAAGGAAATGGCAACCCACTCCAGTATTCTTGCCTGGAGAATCCCAGGGACGGGGGAGCCTGGTGGGCTGTCGTCCATGGGTTCACACAGAGTTGGACACGACTAAAGAGACTTAGCAGTAGCAGCAGGTGATGCTATGACCAACCTAGATAGCATATTAAAAGGCAGACATTACTTTGCCAACAAAGGTACATATAGTCAAAGCTATGGTTTTTCCAGTAGTCATGTATGGATGTGAGAGTTAGACTATAAAGTAAGCTGAGCATTGAGGAATTGATGCTTTTAACTGTGGTGTTGGAGAAGACTCTTGAGAGTACTTTGGACTGCAAGGAGATCAAATCAGTCAGTCCTAAAGAAAATCAATCCTGAATATTCATTGGAAGGTCTGATACTGAAGTTGAAGCTCCAGTACTTTGGCCACCTGATGCAAAGAACTGACTCACTGGAAAAGACCCTGATTCTGGGAAAGATTGAAGGTGGGAGGAGAAGGGGACAATAGAGGATGAGATGATTGGATGGAATCACCAATTCGATGGATGTGAGTTTGAGCAAGCTCCAGGAGTTGGTGATGGACAGGGAAACCTGGCAGGGTGCAGTCTGTGAGTTGGACATGACTGAGTGACTGAACTGACTGACGGCCTTTTTTATGTAAATATTTATTTACAACATTGTTAAAGTAAAGTAAAGTAGTCGCTCAGTTGTGTCCAACTCTTTGCAACCCCGTGGACTATAGCCTACCAGGCTCCTCTGTCCGTGGGATTTCCCAGGCAGGAGTACTGGAGTAGGTTGCCATTTCCTTCTCCAGGGGCTCTTCCTGACCCAGAGATCGAACCTGGGTCTCCAGCATTGCAAGCAGACACTTTACCATCTGAGTCACCAGGGAATATGTACTAAATGCCACTGAATTGTTCACTTTAAAATGGTTAATTTTATGTTATGTGAATTTCACCTCAAAAAAATTGCAGTGAGAATCTGCTTATACTTTTAAAGTTACCTTATGATTTTTACTTTATTATAACATATCAATTAATTAACTAGTTAATTAATTAGATATCTGACATCAAAGCTCATTCCTATTCCTTATGATGTATGTTATAATTAAATACTATAGTCTATCTTTTCATGGGCTATTTATAGTACAGTCTTCTACCCAAGTTAAAGTTTAAAAGAAGATAATTTTAATTATGATTTTTCTGTTGATTACTTGATGCTTTTAGATAATAGTCACATAAGTACATTTCTTATTTTCAAAACCATATATAATAATGGTAAAGCATATATAGTCAGATGACAATTCCCATGCAAAATATTTTAATATTTTAAACTCATTTTTTTCATGTATTACTCCTATATGTTTTCCTAAGGAGAAAAGTTGAAGGCCAATAACCTAGACACCATCCTTGAACACCCAGGAATCAAGCTCACAGAAGAGGAACATGAAAATGTGAAAGAACACCTGCCACTTAGTGAGTATTGTAAATACAACTGTACCATGGGGAGAGTTTATGTACCTGTATATGAGATCTTCTATAATAGTTTTACATGGTATTAAAACAGCATTTGATCTCTGGTTCCTCTGCCTTTTCTAAACCCAGCTCATACATCTGTACATTGCTAGATGGAAGCAATGCACAGGGCAAGGTATGTGGAATGGGGCACAGAGCTTCTATGCCCTCTCTGCCCTCCGAGTACTTCCATATGTTTACCAACTTGGAAGCTCTCCAGACTCCCTCAGCTAGATTTTTATGGAGGCTTCATTATGTAGGCATTATGGATGAAGTCCTTGGCCATTGGTGATTAACTCAACCTCCAGTGCCCCTTTTCTTCCCAGAGTTTCAAGAATAGGGCTGAAAGTTCCAATCAAGTGGTTTGTTCTTCCAGCACAATAACCCATATATTGTGGTTATTATGCAAGGGCTTTCCAAAAGCACCTCATTAGCATATCATAAACTCAGGTGTGGTCGGAAGGGGCTTTTTAAGAATAATGGAAGACCTTCTTTTCACTTTTAATGATCTGAAGCTATTTTAGGAACTGAGGACAAAAGACCAAATATTATAACAAGGGATATTCCCATCACTTTTATCACTGAGGAAATTACAAGGGTTTTAAGAGCTAGTTGGTACAGAGGTGAAGACAAAACATATACTTCTTATATCATAAATCATAATGTCACATCTTTTAGTTCAGGAAATAAGAACAACACTTTCCTATTGGCAGAAATATTTTCTCTAATTCTGTAAATGGTATAGAAGTTATGCCATAATCTTTAAAAATGAATTATATAGACTATTCCCCAAAAAGGCTCAAGGGAAAAAAATTCTAATTCCACCTTCATTACTGACACTTTTTGTACAAATAAATGTACTTCATTGTGTGTCAATATCTATAATATACAGTAATTCATTGCTTTTTGTCACATTCCAAGTTTATTAAATTTTGCTTATTTTCCTCTCTTTTTCCCAAGGAGGGATCATTGATGTCAGTAAACTGGACACTGTTTTGCAAAACATGGGAAGAAGCTTATAGGAACAGAAAGTAAAGACTTACTAGAGAATCTGCCTTTTGATGGTGAGTGCTTACATTTTTTGCACTGTTGAAAATAACCTGAGATGTGAGTATCTATAAAATCACTTCCAGAAAAAAAACTTACTTGCCATTAAGAAGACAGTTATTAAAGCTTAGAAATGAATTTTAAAAAGAAAATAAGAAAATATTTTTTCTCATCTTTTTATTAACATAAGCCAACAACTCCTTTAATTTTGGTTCTAAAAGAATCATGAAAATGAAGACAGAACTGTTATTAGGACTATAAAAAGTGAGGCAAGAGAAAAACAGTTGAGGGAAAAGTTGCATGAAAAGCAGTCTGGAAATAGGTTAATGCAAAAATATAGCAAAGAATAGGTCAGAGGTGAGAGAGTATTGACATGTGGGACATGTTCCATAACTGTATGGTAATGCTCATTCCCTTTCTCAGAATCATGGACCATTAGACATTCTGGTCATTAAGTATTGAAATGCTTTCTTATTTCCCTATTTCCATAACATCCACATTCCTACACCAGACTCCTTGATCCAAGGACTGTATTCTTAGGCTTACCCTCTTTATGATCTAGAAATAAACTCTTAAATACAGTTAAAACTGAATTAGGGCTGAAGTGCCTTGGATCAATGAAAATATTACGCTAAGTAAAAGAAGTCAATCATAAGACATCGCATATTGTATGATTCATCTATCTGAGATGTCTATTATTGGCAAACCAATATTAGACCAAGAATAGACAATATTTCATGGTATTGGGGATGGTAGACAAGGATGGACTAGGCTTAATGGATATTAGGTTTAGGGTAACAAAAATGTTTTAGTGTTAGATTGTGGTGATGATTGCTCAGGTCTCTGCAGCTATACATTTTTAAATTGACCATAATATGTGAAAGATATTCACACCTATTCAATAAATCTGGTAAAAAATTAATAATGGCCTACTCCAAAATCACTGCAGATGGTGATTGCAGCCATGAAATTAAAAGATACTTACTCCTTGGAAGGAAAGTTATGACCAACCTAGATAGCATATTCAAAAGCAGAGACATTACTTTGCCGACTAAGGTCTGTCTAGTCAAGGCTATGGTTTTTCCAGTGGTCGTGTATGGATGTGAGAGTTGGACTGTGAAGAAGGCTGAGCACTGAAGAATTGATGCTTTTGAACTGTGGTGTTGGAGAAGACTCTTGAGAGTCCCTTGGACTGCAAGGAGATCCAACCAATCCATTCTGAAGGAGATCAACCCTGGGATTTCTTTGGAAGGAATGATGCTAAAGCTGAAACTTCAGTCCTTTGGCCACCTCATGCGAAGAGTTGACTCATTGGAAAAGACTCTGATGCTGGGAGGGATTGGGGGCAGGAGGAGAAAGGGATGACTGAGGATGAGATGGGATGACTGAGGATGAGATGGCATCACTGTCTTGATGGACGTGAGTCTGAGTGAACTCCGGGAGTTGGTGATGGATAGGGAGGCCTGGCGTGCTGCAATTCATGGGGTCGCAAAGAGTCAGACACGACTGAGTGACTGAACTGAACTGAACTGAGTTTTTAAATACAGGAGAAAAAAATTCCTCTCAGCCTAGATTTAGTATCACTATGGAGAATTCATACTTCCTTCTGACTACTTTCTGTTATTCACAGGTATCAGTAAAAACTTAAATTATTGGTAATATTTTAAAATTATGTTATTATCTCTGATGTTATTATTGAGTTTCTCAATAACATGAGCTTAAAGCTCAACATTCAGAAAACTAAGATCATGGCATCTGGTCCTATTACTACACAGTAAATAGATGTGGGAAACAGTGGCTGATTTTATTTTTCTGGGCTCCAAAATCACTACAGATGGTGACTGCAGCCATGAAATTGAAAGACTCTTATTCCTTGGAAGGAAAGTTATGACCAACCTAGACAGCATATTAGAAAGCAGAGACATTACTTTGCCAACAAAGGTCCATCTAGTCAAGGCTATAGTTTTTCCAGTAGTCATGTATGGATGTGAGATTTGGACTATAAAGAAGGCTGAGCACTGAAGAACTGATGCTTTTGAACTGCGGTGTTGGAGAAGACTCTTGAGAGTCCCTTGGACTGCAAGGAGATCCAACCAGTCCATCCCAAAAGAGATCAGTCCTGGGTGTTCATTGGAAGGACTGAAGCTGAAGCTGAAACTCCAATACTTTGGCCACCTCATGTGAAGAACCAACTCATTAGAAAAGACCCTGATGCTGGGAAAGATTGAATGCAGGAGGAGAGGGGGACAACAGAGGATGGTTGGATGGCATTACGAATGCAATGGACATGAGTTTGAGTAGGTTCCAGGAGTTGGGATGAACAGGGAAGCCTGGCGTGCTGTTGCAAGCAGTCTGTGGGGTTGCAAAGAGTTGGGCACAACTAAGTGATTGAACCGAACTAATATGGATATATTTCATTCTACCCTTGCATGTTCTCAAATTGTTACTTCTGAGCCACCAGGGAAGCCCCTGATTCTTCATAGACATGAATATTTCATTATTTGTAATCATTAGGTAGGCCATATAACTAACAAATGTCTATATTCTCATCTTTTCAAAGGTAAAAAGGTTGATGTGGATGACCTTCCAAATCTTCTTAGGAACATGGGAATTGAGCTGACTGATAAAGAATGCTCAGAGCTGAAGAAAATCCTATCAATTGATGATGAGTCATATGGTTGCCACTTAGGCCTTTCATGGCCTAATTGGGTAGCCTTTTAAAGAAGTTATAAAATTTCCATATGAAATTTCCTCTAGAAATTTCTGAACTTTAAGAGAAAAAAATTCTAAGCTGTGTAGAAACCATATAACTGTCAAGTAAATTTACTTTTTAAATCATTAAAACTTTCGGCTATGAGTAAAGCAATTAATATTGTGTGTGTGTGTGTGCTTAGTCATGTTCGACTCTGTGACCCCATGACTGTAACCCACCAGGCTCCTCTGTCCATGAGATTTTCCAGGCAAAAATACTGGAGCCAGTTGCCATGTCCTTCTGCAGAGGTTCTTTCCAACCCAGGGATTGAACCCACATCTCTTGCATCTCCTGCATTGGCAGGCAGATTCTTTACCACCTGCACAACCTTTACCACTGGAAGGCCTGACTTAATATTACTTATACTTAATTATAAAACCTAATTATATAAGCAAGGAAAGAAAGGAAAATGAGGAGAGTGAAAGACTAGTAGAAGGAAAAGAAAGAAGTCTGAGGGAAAAAAAGGTGGTCTAGTGGTTAAGAATCCATCTTACAGTGCAGTGGACACAAGTTTGATTCCTGAGCAGGAAACTAAGATTCTCACATGCCATGGAACAATTGAGTCAGCGTGCCACAACTAGGAAGTCCACGCACCTCAACAAGGATCCCACATGTTGGCAACTAAGATCTGATGCAACAAAATAAATAAGTAAATATTTAAAAAATGGGAAACAACAATATAGCAGAGTGGTTGAGAGCAAAATACCCTGTGTCTGAATGCCTAGATTCAGATCCTAGCTCCGCTACTTATCTTCTGTGTTATCTTAGACAAATTTCTTCTAAACCTCAGTGTGTCAATTTTTTCATTTATAAAAAGAAGATAAAAATGATAAAGCACTTTGAAATGTGCTTAGTGTAAGGTAAAATTTCAATAAAAGTTATCTCTTGTGCTGTTACTAGAGTTGTGATTATGATGGTGGTGGTGATACTGGTGGTGGCGGCAGCAATGATGGCTGTAATGGTGGCAATGGTGATGATGCCTCGGCATAGCTCAAACTCACAATTGCTTTGGGTAACAAAGATCATAGGGACATGTCACCTTTTTAAAAGTTGTTATTTCTACCTTCATTTTTAAAATTTCTAGTTAAAATAACATTTTAAGGAAAATTATGAAGAATATATTTATAGAATTATGATAATACAAAATACTCTTTTATGGATGACCATACAATTTTCATTCTGACATGAATTTGCTTTTTCTTATAGCTGCTGGACAAGTGTTTCAAAATAGGGTTTTGGATGAAGTAAAGTTGATTAATTGCTTCAGCTCTAGTGTAAAAATCATTAAGAAATTTTACGGTATGTTCTCTTACCCCTTGAAGCCCAACTTTAAAAAGAGAAATTTTATTTATAACTCTGCTACTTACTTTTTCAGTCATGAATATGATTTATTTTTATTACTGCTTTTCCATTACATTTCTGAGGTAATAATGGCTATTGGAAAAATAATTCATGGATAGAGTTATATTTTTAATGTTTTGAAGTTATTTAATTTGCCTCATTTTAATTTACTCTGTTTTTCTAAGGCGGGATGATTAATGTCAATGATCTGAACAAAGTTCTTGGGAACATGGGAATTAAGCTCACAGAAAAAGAACATGAAAATCTGATAGCTAATCTTCCAGTTGATGGTGAGCATGAAATATATAATATACTCTAACATCTCTGAGCTCCAAAGGGTTATGTCCAAGTATCTGCTAAATATTTCTATTTAGATGTCCCAGGCTAAAAAGAAATTCATATTTTAATTGAATAGATTCTTACTTCCATGTTCTCTGCTGCTACTGCTGCCAAGTTGCTTCAGTAGTGTCCGACTCTGTGTGACTCCAGAGACGGCAGCCCACCAGGCTCCCCCGTCCCTGGGATTCTCCAGGCAAGAACACTGGAGTGGGTTGCCATTTCCTTCTCCAATGCATGAAAGTGAAAAGTGAAAGTTAAGTCGCTCAGTCGTGTCCAACTGTTAGCAACCCCATGGACTGCGGCCCAGCAGGCTCCTCTGTCCATGGGATTTTCCAGGCAAGAGTGCTACATCTCCTATAAAACTGTGGTCATTCTTCACTCTAACTTTCCCTTAATCCCTGTCCCAGTTAAATTCTATTTAACATCCTAAAGATTTCTTTACTCTGCTTTCTTTACTCCTGACTATCTGTTACCACTGCCCCTATAAACTGGTATTTATAGCCCCAACTTTCTACCTCATCAACATTTGACATTGTCAGGTGTATTATTTTTTAACAGGATTGATATGAAATTGTATCTTGTTGTTTTAAACTGCATTTGCAGATTGCCAGTGAAGTTATCATCTCATGCCTTTACTGATCATTCAACCTTTCTTTTCTGTAAATTGCCTTTTCATATATTTTGCCTAAATCTATTGGGTAATTTGCATTTTATTAATTAACTTGTAGTTGTTCTTTATGTACTCTGTGCATGTGTGCTAAGTCGCTTCAGTCATACCTGACTGTATGCAACCCTATGGGCGATAGCCTGCCAGGCTCCTCTGTCCATGGGATTCTCCAGACCAGAATACTGTAGTGAGTTGTCATGCCTTCCTTCAGGGGATCTTCCCGACCCAGGGATCAAACCTGCGTCTCTTATGTCTCCTGCATTGGCAAGTGGGTTCTTTACCACTGTCACCACCTGGGAAGCCCATATACTATATGCCAATATGTATGCTAGTAGGATATAGCATCCCACTCTGTATGCTAATCATTTTTATGTTTTATATACAAGAAATCAAAAGCATCAATTCTTTGGCACTCAGAATTGATACTTTTGAACTGTGGTGTTGGAGAAGACTCTTAAGAGTCCCTTGGACAGCAAAGAGATCCAACCAGTTCCTCCTAAAGGAAATCAGTCCTGAATATTCATTGGAAGGACTGATGTTGAAGCTGAAACTCCAATACTTTGGCTACCTGATGCAAAGTACTGACTCATTGGAGAAGATCCTGATGCTGGGAAAGATTGAAGGCAGGAGGAGAAGGATGGACAGAGGATGAGATGGTTGGATGGCATCACCAACTCAATGGACATGAGTTTGAGCAAACTCCAGGAGTTGGTGATGGACGAGGAGGCCTGGCATGCTGAAGTCCATTTGATCACAAAGAGTCAAACATGACTGAGCAACTAAACTGACACAAGAAATATCTGTCTCTTACTTAGCATGTTGCTTAGATTATCACCTTTCATTGAGCAGAAGTTCTTAATTTTAATAGAATTAAATTTGTCATTATCTTCCTTTATAATTTATTTTCTATTTAGAAAATTCTTCCTTATCATCAGATTTTTCCTATTGTTTTTATCCTCTTTCTTTTTAATTGATAAGAAATGTGTTTTTTGTGTGTGTGAGTTAAGAGATCTAATATTTTTCTATATTAATGGCCAGTACTTCATT
>SJYC01009549.1:0-10650 GCA_006408675.1 Madoqua kirkii
AGTCTGAGTGAACTCCGGGAGTTGGTGATGGACAGGGAGGCCTGGCGTGCTATGATTCATGAGGTCGCAAAGAGCTGGACGCGACTGAGTGACTGAACTGAACTGAACTGAACTAGGTGGATAAAGAGACCCTTCACAGCTTCCTCACTCACAGTGTCAACTCTTATGTCATCTTCAGGGTCTTTTAAGAATACATGTAAAAGTGGCTCAGTTCTATCTGACTCTTCACGACTCCATGATTTATACAGTCCATGGAATTCTCCAGGCCAGAATAGTGGAGTGGATAGCCTTTCCCTTCTCCAGAGGATCTTCCTAACCCAGAGATTGAACCCAGGTCTCATGCATTGCAGGAGGATTCTTTACCAGCTGAGCCACAAGGGAAGCCCAAGAATACTGGAGTGGGTAGCCTATCCCTTCTCCAGCAGATCTTCCCAACTCAGTAATGGAACTGGGGTCTCCTGCATTGTAGGCAGATTCTTTACCAACAGAGCTATCAGGGAAGGCCACTGGCATATAGTAAAGTTTACTGATAAACAGTGTTCAATTTTATAAGTTTTTTAAAAAATACATCAATCAACACAATCACTGTTAATAAAGATATGGAACAGTTCCACTACTGCTCAAATGTTCTCCTTCAAACTTTGTAGTTAATCCTTACCCTAAACTCCTGTTAAATCTTTTAACAGTCATTGATATGTCATCAGTCCTTAGAGTGTTGTCTGTCCCAGAAATTATATAAATTGAATCATACAGTTTATAACATGTTTTAAACTAGCATCTTTCATTTTCGCATAGGGCATTTGAGATGCATCCATGATGCAGTTGCATGTAACAACCATTTATTTCTTTGTAGAACTGAGTACTCTTCCATTGTGTGGATGCACCAGTTTGTTAATCTGTTTCCTAGTTGTGGGACATCTGTATTATTTCCAGGTTTTGGTGATTATAGATAAAGCCAATAAATCATTTGAGTACAAAAAAAAAAATGAGTTCATAGATAGAAATCAGTAAGAACACTGCCCAGCACAGGTTAAGTCCTATATATGGGCCCATTGTTGCCACGGTTCCAGGCCCCTATCCTGTTGACTTGTAGCCAAGGTTCTTTCTAAAGGCTTGTAGGCCCTGTGAGATGATGATTATGTGGATTGCTCTAGTTCTATTACTATTGTGCTGCATGCTAAATCACTCAATTGTGTATGACTCTGTGCAACACTATGGACGGTAGCCTGCCAGTCTCTTGTCCATGGAATTCTTCTGGCAAGAATACTGGAGTGGGTTGCCATGCTCTCCTTCAGGGGATCTTCTCAACCCAGGAAGACCCGCGTCTCTTGCATCTTCTGCATTGGCAGGTGGGTTCTTTACCACTAGTGCCACCTGGGAATCTGTAGCTCCTGTTACTATTACTACAGAATAAATGACCCCAAAACTCAGTGGCTTAAAATTAACAGCCCTTTTATTAAGCTGCCAGATCCTGTGGGCCAAGAATTAAGGTGATTCTTTTCCTCCTCGTGGCATCAACTAACATTCTGCAGTGTCATTAAGCTAGCGTATAGATTGGTCTGGAGTACTTCTGATGCCATTGCTTCCATCTCCAGTTGCTGGACAGGGATGGCTCAAATCAGAACCGCCTCCAGAGCACCTTCACCTTGCCTCTCCTTGTGGCCTGGGCTTCCTCACAGTGCAGCAGACTCTTACAGGGTAGCTCATAGCTCTGTACGTGAATGCTCACTTGCACAGATAAAAGGTGCATGACCTTGTGTGAGCAAAGCATCACACAGCATCACCTTACCATGGAGCTTGTAAAGCCAGGATTTGAACACACATCTGTTTGGCAGTAGATGTTGTATTTGTAATGAGCCTTTATCCTTGCTCTGGGGAGAAAACAGGATATGTAGAAAAATTTCTCATTGATATGGTATAATGACAACCACACATGGCAGTCTTCACAGAAATTATTCTCTTGATTTCCTCCCATGGTTACTTTATTACAGATAAATTCAGCTGACAGTTCCATTGCATGAGATATGATTTTGAGAGAGGGGGAGGGAAACAAAAGGAATTCCTTTTTCTCAAAGACAGTCAGGTTTATTCTTGCTCCCAGAGAGCTCATAGTTTTCACTTAACTAAAAAGAGAGAGAGAGAGAGAAACCCATGAGCCAGTTTGAGGAAGCGCAGTTGGGAGCTGCTAAGATACATTTCTCTGAATTACCAAGTGTTATGTGTAGGGGGAAAATGGATTTATTGAAATGCAAAAATATACAGTACATGTTATGCTAAAAAGTGCCTATGGTGTAATTTAAATTGGGTATGCAACCTCCCCTCCCCCCAAAATGTATTGTGAAGTAGGCTCACTTTTTCTGTCTTGAGATTGTCTGTGTTTAGATTGTCTGCCACTAATACAATAATTATCATGATTACAGAATCATTGTTTAGAAGGATCAATGATTTTTAATATGACTGATGTCATGTGTAGTGATGTCTTTCGAAAACATTAAGCTTATGAATGACACAAGACCAAGTGCTGTTGAAATGTGACTATGTTCAGGTTTCTTTGTTTCATTAAGATGACTTTGTCTGGTAACATGAAAAAGCAATTTGTATAATCTGTTTAGCAATTTTAGTACATAGGGTGTTGAATGTGAGCTTCACCAAGCCCTCAAGAAGAAGAGAGTTGAGGATTTAAGGTTATCAGATTTTATTAGGTGATGGTTCAAGAGACATTCTCCATGGATTGAGATTCTGGTAATGTTTCTTGAATCCCATCTCTGTTCCTGGCACTATGCTAGGTGTTTTCACCTGTGCTAGCTCAATGACCCTTCCTCACAACTGTTGGTGATAACCGTGATCAGCTCTGGTATTGTAGATGAGGCAACCAAGACTCAGAGGACTGTTTGTGTGGGGAGTACCACCTTTGTGATCCTGAGCAGCCTCATTGTCCTCAGTCTCTTTTCAACTCTGCTCTTTCTTCAGCTGCTCCAGAATTGTCCCGTTTTTTTTTTTTTTTTAAATTTTTATCAGAGTATAGTTTGTTTACACTGTCGTGTTTTTGCTGTACAGCAAAATGCATCAGTTATACATATACGTATATCTGGGCTTCCTTGGAAGAAAAGCTATGACCAATCTACACAGCATACTAAAAAGCAGAGACATTACTTTGCCGACAAAGGTCCATCTAGTCAAAGTTATGGTTTTTCCAGGAGTCATGTATGGATGTGAGAGCTGGACTATAAAGAAATCTGAACACTGAAGAACTGATGCTTTTGAACTATAGTGTTGGAGAAGACTCTTGAGAGTCCCTTGGACCGCAAGGAGATCCAACTAGTCGATCCTAAAGGAAATCAGTCCTGAATATTCATTGGAAAGACTGATTCTGAAGCTAAAACTCCAATACTTTGACCACCTATTGTGAACAACTTACTCATTGGATAAGACTCTGATGCTGGGAAAGATTGAAGATGGGAGGAGAAGGGGACAATAGAGGATGAGATGGTTGGATGGCATCACCGACTTGATGGACATGAGTTTAAGCAACCTCTGGGAGTCAGTGATAGTCAGGGAAGCCTGGCGTGCTGCAGTCCATGGGGCTGCAAAGACTTGGACTCGACTGAGCGACTGAACTGACTGACTGACACGTATATCCACTCTTTTTCTGAATTCTCCCCTCTTGAACCTACTGTGTTCTTTTTCAATTCTCAGTTTCAGACCTTGGTTTCCTCTGCCTGGAAGACTTTCCCCAAGTTGCAGAGATCCTTCAAGTCTGGAGATCTCCCTTCTCCAAGGGATCTTCCCAATCCAGGGATCAAACTCATGTCTCCCACATTGCAGGCAGATTCTTTTATCAGCTGAGCCATCAGGGAAGTCCAAGAATACGGGAGAGGGTAGCCTATCCCTTCTCCCATGGATCTTCCATACCCAGGAATGGAACCAGTGTCTCCTGCATTACAGGCAGATTCTTTACCAACTATCCAGTAAGTTATGCATATCCATATGTTCACTTTTTCTCAGAATTCTCCACTCTTGAACCTACTCTGTTCTTTTTCAGTTCTCAGTTTCAGACCTTTGGTTTCTTCTGCCTTGAAAGGCTTTTCCCATCTTGTAGAGATCCTTCAAGTCTCGGTTTGAATAATCCTCCCCAAAGACCTCTTCCCCAACTCCTCTAGAATGTCCATACTGTGTGTTCATTCACAGTTCTTTGCATAATTATTAAAGTACCTGGGCGATTCCTTGGTTACTTTGTTTCTCTCACCAGTATTTATTGTCTAGCATGTCAGGGGCTTTTGCCTGCCTTGTGCTTCACTGAGTCTTTAGTACTTAGCCCATTGTCTAACACATGAAAGTGTTAGTCGTTCAGTCGTGTCTGACTCTTTGTGACTCCACGGACTGTAGCCCACCAGGCTCCTCTGTCCATGGAATTCTCCAGGCAAGAATAGTGGAGTGAGTAGCCATTCACTTCTCCAGGGGATCTTCCTGACCCAGGGACTTAATCCAGGGTCTCCTGCACCACAGGCAGATTCTTTATCATCTGAGCCACCAGGGAAGCCCTGGCACATAGTAGGTGCTCAATAGATATGAATTGGCAAACTGATCCATGGAGAATGATTGACTTATCAGGACCACATAGTTAGCATCTGCAACAAGGAAGAACAATTAGCAAATTCATGATTCATGTTTCTGTACTGCATGATTCATTGCTGTACTGCAGCAATAAACTAATAGTTTAAGGATTAGATTCTGCCTGATCACAAGTGTAACTTCCAGTAGTGGAGTCAGGTTTCAAGCTAAGAAGTGTTGAGGCATGAAAAATAGAAATCAAGTTTTCTTTTTTAAAAAAACTTTTATTTTATATTGCAGTATAGTTGATTTATAATGTTGTGTTAGTTTCAGGGGTTCAACAAAGTGACTTAGTTTTACATATACATGTATCTATTCTTTTTCAGATTTTTTTCCTGTGTGGGTTCTTACAGAATATTGAGTACAATATCCTGTGCTATATAGTAGATCCTTGTTGGTTATCCATTTTATGTATAGTAGTGTGTGTATGCTAATCTCAAACTCCTAATTTATTTCCCCGCCTCCAACATTTCCCCTTTGGTAACCATCAGATTGTTTTCTAAGTCTGTGAGTCTGTTTTGTAAGTAAGTTCATTTGTGTCATTTTTTAGATTCTAAGTTAGTTTTGATAGTTAGAGAAGATTCTTGCAGTGGTTTAGAACATGGCCTTTGGAGCCAGACTGGGTTTGAATTCAGTGCTAGTATTTGCTCTATGTGTGACCCCAGGCAAGTTACTTAGCCTCACTGTACCTCAGTTTCCTTATCTAGAAAACAGGGATAATCATAATAGTATCTACCTCATAGGATAAAATAATTTAATACAAATAAAATACTTAGAAACATACTTGGCATAAAGTGCTTTACAAGTGGTATTGTAGTTCATTGGATAGTGTCCCTCAAAAAGTTGTGTTCAGCCTGAACCTCAGAATGTAACCTTAGTTAGAAATGGTGTTTTGGCAAATGTAATTAGTTAAGGATCTTGAGATGAAATCCTCCTGGATTTTCTGTGGGCCCTGCCTCCAAGGACTGATGTTCTTATAAGGAAGGGAGATGATGCAGAGACACAGAAAATGAAGTCACATGGAGATGGAGGCAGAGATTGAAGTTACACATCTATAAACCAAGGAGTATCACGGATTGCTGGCAAGCACCAGAAGCTGGGAGAGATACCTGGGACGGACTTCCCCAGTGAGAGGGAGGGGCAGCCGAGTGCCAGATTATCAACTAGAGTGAGCTGTTACCCCGGTGGCCTTTCCAGCTCCACCAGTGCCCACCTTGCAAGGCCTCCCCAGCCAGCTCCTCTCTGCCTTCTTGTCACCACATTCCCGCTGTGTTTCCTTCTCTTCACTTTCCCCTCCCTTGGCAACCTGACCTTCCTGCCAGTGGTTTTCACTGGGCCCACTGCAGGCTTTGTCCTGGGCTTAGCTGCTTTTCTTATAGAAACAAGCTCTTCATGGAATGGTCTCCTCACTTGAAACCTGCCTCCAATGGGAGCTTCCCATTGTTCACGGGGTTAGGAGTCCTTTCCCCAGCTCCGAGTTGACACGTTTCCTGTGGTGCTATAACCAAGTGCCATCAATTTTGGGACTTAGAACAAAAGAAATGTATTTTTGCACAGTTTTGAAGGCTAGAAGTGTTAAATAAGTTTTACAGGGCTGAGGTCAAGATGTTGGCAGGTCTGTACTCCCTGCAGAGGCTCTAGGGGAGAATCATTCCTTGTGTCTTCCAGGTGGTTGCCTTGGCTTATGGCCCGACCACTCCAATCTCCACTTCTGTGAGCACATTGACTTTTCTTCTGTGTTTCTGGTTGTCTCCCTCTGCCTCTCTCTTAGCAGGACTCTTGTGATGTCATTTAGGGCTTGCCTAAAATATTCCAGGATAATCTCATCTCGAAATCCATAATTTAATCATACCTGCAGGATCCCTTTTTACCAATAAATCAGTATTCATAAATTCTAGGGAGTAGCCTGCAGATAGATGTTTGGAACCACTGTAGGCCTCTCACACAACTTCTGATCCTCCTTTGTGGCAGACACCATCACTCTGGTGCTGTGCCACCTCCCTGCAGTCACCGGTGGGGCTGTGGTCCTGCTCTAACAGTTCCTCCTCAGGGGCTTGTTCTCTGCTCTAAGGCCGACCATGTCCTGGCTGGCTTCAGTCTTCATGCCAATAGTCCACCCACCAGGCATGTCTCTCTGGCCCCTTACATCCTCATGAGCATGTACACTCTATGAGACTGACGTGCTACCTACTGTACCAATGAAGCACCTTTGAGCATCTATATTCAAGGTGCTTCCCACATTCATCATCAATGTCCCCTTGAAAATGGAAACAGTAGCATTTCATTCTCTGGCCACTCCACTCATCTGTCCTCTTTCTCACACCCTTACCTCTCTATTCCTGCTTAAAAAAATAAAATGTTAATAACATTTAGCCAAGTATGAGGCCCCAGTGGCTCAGCAGATAAAGAATCTGCCTCTAATGTTTGAGGCACAGGAGAAACAGGTTTGATTCCTGGGTTGGGAAGATCCCCTAGGGAGAAGGAAGATGGCAATACACTTCAGTATTCTTGCCTGGAGAACCCCATGGACAGTGGAACATGGTGGGCTATAGTCCGTGGGGTTGCAAAGAGTTGAACACACCTTAGTGAGTAAGCACACACACACACCCAGAGTATTATCATTTCCACATGGAATCCATTTACAAAAGTATTAATGACAGATTTTACTTTCTTTACTTTATGCAAAATGTTCAAAATTCAGAGTGTATATTGTACTTATGGCATGTCTTAATTTGATGCTAAGTTTTCATTGGAAATACTTGATATGATTTTCAATGTGGCTGGCTAATGCACCTGAGGAACTAAATTTTTAATTTTAATTTTAAAAATTAGGTTAGATTAGATTTAATTTTAAAAATTATATTTGTTCCATTATTGGAACACTTGTAACTCTCTGTTTGGGACAACTCAGACATGTGAACCTTTTGCTGTTTGTTTGATCACTGTTGACCTCTGGTCCAGTTACCCATTGTGACATCTACCCTGTAAAATTCAGGATCAGCTCAGTCATCCAAACTCTTGGCTGTTTGTTTGATCACTGTTTGACCTCTGGTCCAGTTACCCCCATCTTGGCTTCACTGCCATGAATGGTCCCAAGGATCCTTTTTGCCTTTTGGCACATGTCTCTCTTCTTTTTTTTTGTGACATCTACCCTGTAAAATTCAGGATCAGCTCAGTCATCCAAACTCTTGGCTGTTTGTTTGATCACTGTTTGACCTCTGGTCCAGTTACCCCCATCTTGGCTTCACTGCCATGAATGGTCCCAAGGATCCTTTTTGCCTTTTGGCACATGTCTCTCTTCTTTTTTTTTGTGACATCTACCCTGTAAAATTCAGGATCAGCTCAGTCATCCAAACTCTTGGCTGTTTGTTTGATCACTGTTTGACCTCTGGTCCAGTTACCTCCATCTTGGCTTCACTGCCATGAATGGTCCCAAGGATCCTTTTTGCCTTTTGGCACATGTCTCTCTTCTTTTTTTTTTGTGACATCTACCCTGTAAAATTCAGGATCAGCTCAATCATCCAAACTCTTGGCTCCCATACTCACTTGGGCCAGTGAGGATGGCCAGAGGAAAAGCACAGTCCTGTGGAGAAGGGGCTATAGTGACATCAGAGGCCCCAGCATCACCTGGGCCTGGTAGTCCTTCCCTAATTTCTAGTTAGCATCCTTGTCCATGCCCCAGAGAAGTGAGTTCAGATACCTATTTCCTACTAAAGCCATATGCCCTTGGGCTATGACGCCCTTACTGGGCATCTGGATTATCTGGGAAAGGTTTTATAAATCAGAACTCTCAACTCCTACTCTAATAGACCCTGTACTCTCCTGACTTAGACATTCCTAGTGGCTTTTAATCATCCCTGATGTGTTTAATATAAGGAGGTCAATGCATTTGTGTGTGTGTATGTGTGTGCTCTGTCCCTTCAGTCATGTCTGACTCTTTGCAACTCTATGGACTGTAGCCCACTGGGCTCTTCTCTCCATGGGATTCTCTGGCAAGAATACTGGAATGGGTTGCCATTTCCTTCTCCAGGGGATCTTCCCAACCTAGGGATAGAAACCACATCTCCTCCATCTCCTGTATTGGCAGGCAGATTCTTTACCACTGAGCCACCTGGGAAGCCCATCAATGAATTTACGTTTTGCTAGTTATCCTCTTACTATCCTATAGGGGAAAGTAGCAATTGAGCACTGTTAAAATATAAAACAACAAAGATGAACAGTGATATTTGAATCCCAACCCAACCTGGATAAAGATGCAAATACCTAGACTCTCAATATGTTTAGCCTGGCCTCCTACAGGATGAGAAAAATACACATAAGTAGGAAATGGTTGTTCTATATGAACATAACTTTAACTTTATCAATTGGTTTTCCTTCATTCTGTGTATAAATCTTCCAAAGAAAGGTGATGTTTGAACTCCCCTGGCAGTCTGTCCAATGATGAAGACTCCTTGATCCCACTGCAGGGCACATGGGTTCTAACAATGGGCGAACTAAGATCCTGCATGCTATGTGGCCAAAACAAAGAAAGGCAATGTTTATTTTGCAGCCTCATTTTACTGATATAGGGAGAGGTGGGAATGTTGGAGTCCAAACAGTTTCTGTAGCAATGGAGCTCTGCAACACCGTCCTCTGTCCCTCTGAGCCACCCCTACTGCTGGAATTGGTACCCCTGAAGCAGCACATGGAAGTTTCCTTATACGGTTTTATCTCATCCATTGCATTCTCTGTTCTTGATTTAGACCTGGGGACATTCCAACAAATGAAATAAAAATAACCCAGAGAATTCCTGCAGTGATAAAACCAGGCCTCCAAGACCGAATTGCACTCTGTTCTGGTGCTGAATTTACTGTGAGCCTCTACCCAGCAATGCAGGCCCTTCCCTCCATTCTTGGTTTTAATGGATAGCTTGTTTTAGATCTTCCCTCAAGGATATGGATTCAGCTGTCCATACTGGGGCTAGGTTCCATATATGTCAGTATTCTAACATTTTATTCAGAACCTGCCTCATCCAGGGTACTGAGCTGGGTGCACAGATATGACTAAAGATATGGCATCTTCCTGCAAGGAGCCTGTATAGTTCTGTGGAGAATAGTAGCAGAGATGTGCTGGATCTAGTTTGAGCCAGCTTTAAAGAGCTCATCATTAAATTTTTAGAAATTTTGAGAACAGGTTGTTAAACACATCCATTATTGAAAATTAGATTATGTAAGCCTATAAACTCTTGCTTGGAAAATCCCAGGAACTGAGGAGCCTGGTGGGCTGCAGTCCATGGGACTGCGAAGTCGGACATGACTGAGCAACTTCACTTTTACTTTTCACTCTCATGCATTGAAGAAGGAAATGGCAACCCACTCCAGTGTTCTTGCCTGGAGAATCCCAGGGACAGAAGAGCCTGGTAGGCTGCCATCTCTGGGGTCGCACAGAGTCAGACACGACTAAAGCGATGCAGCAGCAGCAGCAGCAAGCTTATAGTAAATACGTTTTAAAGAAAACAGAGATCATTCATTCACTTCTCATTGTTTTCCTCTATTTTATTATTGTCTATACTCTTGAGAATATTACTCTATTGTATCTGCATGGTGGAATTTCTATATAATTGTTTACTACCAGACATCTTTTTCTTCATAACTCTGTTCAGTGAGTGACATCAGATTGATAATTTGAGATTGAACACAGTGGAAATATTTCCATCATGGAAATTGGCAAACACTGTAAGTAAGGGTTTTGTTTTTTTTTTCCCCTCCGAGTCTAGTGTTAAGTATGTACAAGTGCACCACTGGGTTGGGTGGGGAAGGAGTGAGAGAAATGTTTCAGTAAAAAGTGCCATTATAGAAGTTCAGAACAACTTCTCTGATACAATTAGGAAAAATGCTTCAGGGAGGTGAAGATATTGGAGAAAGACTTTGAAGGATGGATCAGATTTTAGCAGGCAGAGATTGATAGGTCTGGTGTTCTTGACAGAGGGAACACTGAATAAGGTCATGAAGGTAAGAAAGCACTGGACACACTTGGGGAAGAGCTAGGAATGTATCTGAC
>SJYC01009552.1:0-11712 GCA_006408675.1 Madoqua kirkii
TGGGATCGCAAAGAGTCACACACTACTGAGCAACTTCACTCTATACACATTATATATATATATATATACATATGTGTGTGTGTGTGTGTGTGTGTGTGTGTGTGTGTGTACAAATCTTTTCTTAATCCAATTGTTGGCTTTTAGGAACTTGAGTTGCTTCCATATCTTGGCTGCTATAAATAGTGCTGCTATGAATATTGTGGTTCATGCATCGTTTTAAATTAGTGCTTTCATTTTTTGCAGATATATGAGCAAGAGTGGAATTGATGAATCAATTCTATTTTCAGTCTTTTGAGTATCCTCCATAGTGTTTTCCGTAGTTGTTGAACCAATTTACATTCACACCAACAGTGCACAAGTGTTCCCTTTTCTACACATCCTTTCCAACATTTGTATTTATATCTTTTTTGAAGATAGTCTTTCTGACTGGTATAAGGTTATACCTCATTGTGGTTCTGATTTGCTTTTTTCTGTATTAGTGACATTGAACATCTTTTCTTGTACCTGTTTCCATATTCTTAGGGAAAATGTCTATACAGGTCTTCTGCCCATTTTGATTAGATTATTTCTTTTTTGATATTGAGTTGCATAATCTATTTATATATTTTGAATATTATTAACCCCTTGTCAATCATATATTTGACAAGTATATTTTCCCATTCTGTAGGTTGTTTTTGTTTTGTTAATTATTTCTTTTACAGGGCAAAACTTTTAAGATGTGTATAAGAGACAGATTCAGGTATGATCTAAGTCAAATCCCTTATGATTGTACAGTGGAAATGAGAAATAGATTTAAGGCATAGATCTGATAGATAGAGTGCCTGATGAACTATGGAATGAGGTTCATGACATTGTACAGGAGACAGGGATCAAGACCATACCCATGGGAAAGAAGTGCAAAAAAACAAAATGGCTGTCTGGAGAGGCCTTACAAATAGCTGTGAAAAGAAGAGAGGTGAAAAGCAAAGGAGAAAAGGAAAGAGATAAGCATCTGAATGCAGAGATATAGTTGATTTATAATGTTGCATTAATTGCTTCTGTACAGCAAAGTGATTTAGCTATATATATACATTAAAAATATTTTTTCTATTAATTTATCATAGGATATTCAATATAATTCTCTGTGCTCTACAGTACCTTATGCATTCTGTATATAAAAGATTACATATGCAAACCTACCATTCCATCCTTCCCTCAATCTCCTCCCCCTTGGCAACCTCCAGTCTGTCCTCTATGCCCGTGACTTTGTTTCTGTCTCCTAGATGGTTTCATTTGTGTCATATTTTAGATTCCATATTAGTGATATCATATACCATTTGTCTTTCTTTTTCTGACTGTTTCACTTAGTATGATAATCTCTAGTTGCATCCTTGGCTTTATTTTTTATTTTTATGGCTGATTAAATTTTCCAGTGTTTATATACCTACATTTTCTTTATCTATTCATTTGATAATGGACATTTATATTGTTTCCATGTCTTGGCTATTGGGAATAGTGCTGTTATAAACAGAAGGGTGCGTATATATTTTTGAATTACAGCTTTGTTTGTATATATGTCCAAGAGTAGGATTTTTGGATCATATGGTACTTCTAATTTTAAGTTTCTGAGGAGCCTCCATACTGTTTTCCACAGTGGCTGCACTAACTTAGTAAGGGTGGTTGTCACATCACCCGAAGGGAAAAGAGGTGGAGGAAAGATCATAAACAATAAACATCTGAAGAATTACTATCGGTAAGACTGACCACACTCTACCATGGAGTAACATCAAAACTAAACGTAAAGAGATTATTAATGACCGTAAATTATAGAAAAGTACATGGAAAACCGGTAGACGTACAGAAAAAACCTTTTTACAGATAAATCTATACGGATAAAACCTATCCTAACAAAAAACAACAACAACAACAACTCAACATACAAGACAAACAATATTTTGAAATTTAAGCCTTTGTCAGTTGCATCATTTGCAAGTGTATTCTACCATTCTGTTGCCGTTTCTTTTTGTTTCATTTGTTGCATGGAAGCGTGTAAGCTTGATTAGGTCTCATTTTTTTTACTTTTGTTTTTATTTCTATGTCCTCGGGAGACAGACCTAAGAAAACATTTATGTCAGATAGTGTTTTGCTATATTTTCTTCTAGAAGTTTAATGGTGTCATGTCTTATGTTTACATATTCAAGATATTTTGAGTTTATTTATGTATATGGTGAGAGAGTATATTCTAGCTTCATAGATTTTCATCTGGCTGTCCAACTTTCTCAACACCACTGTCTTTCCCATTGTATATTCTTGCCTCCTTTGTCAAATTTTAATTGATCATAGGTGTATGGGTTTATTTCTGGGCTCTCCATTCTGTTCCATTGATCCATGTATCTATTATTTTTTATTTTTTTCCAATGCCATACTATTTTGATTTCTGTAGCTTTGAAGTATTGTCTGAATCCTGGGCGGCTTATGCCCATTGCTTTATTCTTTTTTTTCAAGATTACTTTGGTGATTCTGGGTCTTTTTTTGCTTCCATGTGAATTTTAATATTATTTCTTCTAGTTCTGTGAAAAATGTTATTGATAATTTGATAGCAATCATCTTAAATCTGAAGATTGCTTTTGTCAATATGGCCATTTTAACAGTATTTCTTCCAATCCAAGAGCATAGTATTTCTTTCCATTTCCTTGAATAATTTTTAACTTATTTCCTTAATGTTTTATATTTCTCAAGGTATAAGTCTTTCACCTGCTTGGCCAGGTTTTTCCTAAATATCGTGTTTTGGAGGTGAACTTTTAAAATGTATTGCTTTCTTACATTACCTTCTGATGCTCCATTATTAGTGTAAAGAAATGCAAGCAATTTACATATGTTAATCTTGTCTCCTGCAACCTTGCTAAATTCATCAATTCCAGTAGCATTTGTATGGAATCTTTTTATTTTCTATATGTCATACCATATTATCTGTACATGATGAAAAATTTGGGCACCTACTGACCTGGGGAGTTCATCTTTCAGTGTCATATCTTTTTGATTTTAAAATGTATTGCTTTCTTACATTACCTTCTGATGCTCCATTATTAGTGTAAAGAAATGCAAGCAATTTACATATGTTAATCTTGTCTCCTGCAACCTTGCTAAATTCATCAATTCCAGTAGCATTTGTATGGAATCTTTTTATTTTCTATATGTCATACCATATTATCTGTACATGATGAAAAATTTGGGCACCTACTGACCTGGGGAGTTCATCTTTCAGTGTCATATCTTTTTGACTTTTCATACTGTTAATGGGGTTCTCAAAGCAAGAATACTGAAGTGGTTTGACATTCCCTTTTCTAGTGGACCATGGTTTGTCAGAACTAACCACTAACCATGACCTGTCCATCTCAGGTGGCCCTACATGGCATGGTTCATAGTTTCATGAGCTAGACAAGGCTGTGAACATTATGAAAAGCAAATATATATGATACTGAAAGAGGAACTCCCCAGGTTGGTAGGTGCCCAGTATGCTACTGGAGAAGAGTGGAGAAATAGCTCCAGAAAGAATGAAGAAGCTGAGTGGAAACAAAAACAACAATCAGTTGTGGATTTAACTGGTGATGGAAGTGTAGTTTTATGCTGTAAAGAACATTATTAGATAGGAACCTGGAATGTTAAATCCTTGAATCAAGGTAAACTGGAAGTTATCAAACAGGAGATGGGAAGTGGCAAGAATGAACATAGACATGTAAAGAATCAGGGTATTAAAATGAACCAGAATGGGTGAATTTAATTCAGACGACCAATACATCTATTACAGTGGGCAAGAATACCTTAGAAGAAACGGAGTAGCACTTATAGTCAACAGAAGAATCCAAAATGTTTTACTTGGGTGCAATCTCAAAAATGACACAATGATCTCTATTCATTTCCAAGGAAAACCATTCAATATCACAGTAATCCAAGTATATGAAAAACTAATGCCAAAGAAGCTGAAATTTAATGGTTCCAAGAGGTCCTACAAGACCTAGAATTAACACCAAAAAAGATGTCCTTTTCATCATAGGAGACTGGAATGCAAAAGTAGAAAGTGATTAAATACCTGAAGTAACAGGGGAGTTTGGCCTTTGAGTACAAAATGAAGCAGGACAAAGGCTAACCAAAGTTTGCCAAGAGAACACATTGCTCACAGCAAATGTCCTCCTCCAACAACACAAGAGATGACTCTATGATTCATCACCAGATGGTCAATACTGAAATCATATAGATTACATTATTTACCGTGGAAGATGGAGAAACTCTACCAGTTCAGTTCAGTCGCTCAGTCGTGTCCAACTCTTTGTGACTCCATAAATCGCAGCACACCAGGCCTCCTTGTCCATCTCCATCTCCCAGAGTTCACTCAGACTCAAATCCGTCTAGTCCATGATGCCATCGAGCCATCTCATCCTCTGTCATCCCTTTATTTCCTTCTACTAACCCTGGGGTTCTCCATTTCTTCCTTTTCTAGTTACTTTAGGTGTAGAGTTAGGTTATTTATTTGACTTTTTTCTTTTTTATTGAGGTATGCCTCTATTGCTATGAACTTTCCTCTTAGCACTGCTTTTACAGTGCCCCACAGGTTTGGGGTTGTTGTGTTTTCATTTTCATTTCTATGCACATTTTGATTTCTTTTTTTATTTCTTCTGTGATTTGTTGGTTATTCAGAAGCATCTTGTTCAGCCTCCATATGTTGGAATTTTTAATAGTTTTTCTCCTGTTACTGAGATCTAATCTTATTGCATTATGGTCAGAAAAGATGCTTGGAATGATTTCAATTTTTTTTGAATTTACTAAGGCTAGACTTACGGCCCAGGGTATGATCTATCCTGGAGAAGGTTCCATGTGTGTTTGAGAAAAAAGTGAAATTCATTGTTTGGGGGTGAAATGTCCTATAGATATCAATTAGGTCTAACTGGTCTATTGTATTATTTACAGTGTGTGTTTCTTTGTTAATTTTCTGTTTACTTGATCTATCCATAGGTGTGAATAGGGTATTAAGGCACTCAGCTTTCTTTATAGTCCAATTCTCACATCCATACATGAGCACTGGAAAAACCATAGCCTTGACTAGATGGACCTTTGTTCACAAAGTAATGTCTCTGCTTTTTAATATGCTGTCTAGGTTGGTCATAACTTTCCATCCAAGGAGTAAGTGTCTTTTAATTTCATGGCTACAGTCACCATCTGCAGTGATTCTGGAGCCCCAAAATATAAAGTCTGACACTGTTTCCACTGTTTCCTCATCTATTTGCTATGAAATGATGGGACCAGATGCCATGATCTTCGTTTTCTGAATATTGAGCTTTAAGCCAACTTTTTCACTCTCCTCTTTCACTTTCATCAAGAGGCTTTTTAGTTCCTCTTCACTTTCTGCTATAAGAGTGGTGTCATCTGTATATCTGAGGTTATTGATATTTCTCCTGGCAATCTTGATTCCAGCTTGTGCTTCTTCCAGCCCAGCGTTTCTCATGATGTACTCTGCATATAACTTAAATAAGTAGCGTGACAATATACAGCCTTGACGTACTCCTTTTACTATTTGGAACCAGTCTGTTGTTTCATGTCCAGTTCTAACTGTTGCTTCCTGACCTACACTTAATATAACACATATAATACATGCCAGAGCCTGTGCTGAGCTCCATGGATCAAGTGAGAGCAGACAGACTCATGCTGGAGGAAGGCAAATTACAAGAGTATTTCAGAAATGGAAGTAATATCTAGAGTATTGTCATTTACTTTAAAAAGAATACAAATGATATGTAGTCTGGCTCTGAAACTGCATCATTTTCCCTCATGAGTGGTAACTGGTGAGTGTGCCAACTTTGAAAATGATCCTGTTTTAATCTATAGTAATTTTGTTTTTCTCTTTCTTCTAATCTTCTTTGTATTTTCTCTCTATATATATTTTTGGTCAAGCCACATGCATCGAAATAATCTTTTTTCAAGGATAACTTTCAAATATGTTTTATAACCAGCAGTTCAGGCAACAGCTTGACACAGGTCATGGTGCTGAAGCCCAGGTCTGGGTGTCCCCTGTTATTCTACATGTTACCTCTTTATACACAAAGAGATTACGAAGAGATTCTGAGAAAGGTCCTGAGGACGGGGCTGCAGTAGCAGATGATGGGAGGATTTGGGTTCAGGATAGTATCTACCTATAAGGTAGCTATAAGGTAGTATTTCAACATCATAAATGGCACTGCCACCAGATGCAAAATAAAGCATCTACCTAGTTAGTGTCAGGCTACGGCAGAGCTTCATGCAATGCAAAGCTTTAAGAATGTTTGTTCTGCTTCCATATACTCTGCAAGATGGAAACAATCATCATTAGGACCCATATTTCATAGGAGCCATGCATGGACTTACATATAAACTCTTGGCTTTTTATTAAAATGACAGCTTCTAGTTTGTGTTATAAAGTTGAGTAGAAAGCACAGAGTCTTTGCTGTTTCCTATTCTCCCTGGAAATAGTGTTTTAAACTTTCTATGCCAACTTTCATACTGTTTACACCCATGGACCTAGTCCCGTGGATTTCCCAAAATGGTAAGTAGTGTACAAAAGCACTAAGAAGCTAACATTTAAGTTATGATTATATCCTGTTTATGTGAATTGTTGCTTATTTAAAAAATAGTCTGGGTTGCTTCTGGTTGTTTGGAGTAGGAGGAAGAATGAAGGAAAACAGGAATAATGTTGTTTGCCATTAGTTCCAAAGGGGAGGCTCATTTCACTCTAAAGGATTGGGTAACACTGGAAGAATCAAGGGGAGGGCCCCTTGGAAAGTGGTGTTCTTGAGACTTAGAGAAATGAGAACAGCGAGGGCAATGAGGCCTCTCCATGAAGACAGGCAGCCTGGTGGGCAGTGGAGGGAAAGTCCACCGAGCACTCATCCATGAGTGGCCAGGAGGACAAGAAGTAATTCTGAGGAAAAATTAGGCAGAAAATGATCTTGACTCACTTGGACTTCTGGTTTTGTCCCATATTAATGGTCATTGTAATCTTGAGTCATTAAGTGCAATGAAAAGATTTTTGTGTTCCTGACAAAATGAAGAAAAAGGAATCTGACCTATTGAAATAAAGTGATTGTTCCTTTCTTTCTACCTTCTCCCTTCCCTGTTGTTTTCTTCTCTTTCTTCCCACTTCCTCCCATTCTTCTATCTTTTCTTTTTCCCTCTTCTTCTCCCTCCTCTCTCTTTCCTCTGAGGGAAGGAAAGGGCTGTGTTCAACTGACTCTCATGAGGCTTAACTCACATGTCTATCTGGTCTCTCTAGAAATTAAATCTCATTAGGAGCCAGTGTGTCTCTACCACAGACAACTAATTCCTTGAATAAATCCCTTTCCAAAACTGCAATATTTGGAAAGACTTTCCCATTTGTCAGCCCTACTCATGCCTCTCTCCCTAACCCCTACCCAAACACACATGTAAAGATGACCTTCAGGTATAAAGCTAAGCTAAGAAGAAATCCATGACCTGCTCATTTTTAGAATAGAGCAGACCATCAATGCTCTCGCCACCGTTTTCACATTTTCTAGTGTAATACCTATCCTAAAAGAGGCATCCAGAGAAAAAAGAATTCTTGATAAATTATGACAAACTCATAAATATAGTCTAAATACAGAGTCTAAATATGGACTTTCTTCAGTGTCACATTTCCGTGGAACAGCTTCAGTTTCCTGGGTAGTTTCACAACAAAATTGATTGCCTTTATCAAGTTTTATCATTTTTACAACAGACATTTATTCATTTACAAATGCTAGTAAGGATAAGTAGTGAGCAGAGAGTCAGATGCATTCATTTTCTTTTCAGCAAGCATTAATCATGTCAAATACTGTGAGCCAAGTACAACTGTAAACAAGATAGAATCTGTGGGTGCCCTGGAAGAGCTTACCTTCTATTGGATTACTTAAGCGGCTCAGATTGGGAATAGGCCAGCCTCTCCAGAGCTAAGTGATTCTCTCCAATGTATTATTCAAAATCTTCATTACTCCACATTGTGGATAAGTCATGAACACTAAACTTAGACCATAAGTACATTGAAGCCACTAGCACCTCTAAAGCAGCTAGGAAGCTGGTTTTACCTTCCAGAATCAATGTCACTTCCTTATACTGGGGAAGTGATATTGCCTTAATGTGCATCTTTTTAGCCCCTAAAAATGTAATTTGGAGCTTAAATTTTACTCTCCCCCTCCCAGTAGCAATAATTAAAGAAAACTCTAAAGCTTGGACAACTGACACATATTCAGTAGTATGCATGCTATGAATTACTTTTCCCAGGAGTGAGCATATATTGACACTGTTTTTACCACATTCATAGGTCCAGTTTTCTCTGTTAAACAATGGCTAACATGTGAAAATCAGTTCATGGGTGTGGTTTATGGCCTGGAACACAGTCAAGCCCCAGTGGGACTGGCAATTATTTGTGGTGAGTCTGGAATCACAGTGCAATCTGTTCCTGGGCCCACACCCGGACAGGCCTTGCCCAAAGAATTGTCTGTGTGTGCCACACTTGGGAAGGAATTAAGACAGGCTGGGACCTGGGATTTGGAACCCTTTGCTGAAAAGCTTGCACCTGGACAAACATCTCCTCAAACTACAAAATACAAAGAAACTACAAATGACTAAAAATACTTGTACCTGTGCAGTTGGGGAAATTTCTAGATAAAAGATACAAAAAAACCAAAAACTCGGTCAATTCTGAAGAGCCAGTAGCATAAGCAGGGTACCACATATGCCCTTTGCACTCAATACCACCCAGTTCAGTTCAGTTCAGTCGCTCAGTCATGTCCGACTCTTTGCGACCCCATGAATTGCAGCACACCAGGCCTCCCTGTCTATCATCAACTCCTGGAGTTCACCCAAACTCACGTCCATTGAGTCGGTGATACCATCCAGCCATCTCATCCTCTGTCATCCCCTTCTCCTCCTGCCCCCAATCCTTCCCAGTATCAGAGTCTTTTCCAATTAGTCAACTCTTCGAATGATGTGGCCAAAGTATTGAAGTTTCAGCTTTAGCATCACTCCTTCCAAAGAACATCCAGAACTGATCTCCTTTAGAATGGACTGGTTGGATCTTCTTGCAGTCCAAGGGACTCTCAAGAGTCTTCTCCAACACCACAGTTCAAAAGCATCCATTCTTCAGTGCTCAGCTTTCTTCACAGTCCAACTCTCACATCCATACATGACTACTGGAAAAACCATAGCCCTGACTAGACGGACCTTAGTCGGCAAAGTAATGTCTCTGCTTTTGAATATACTATCTAGGTTGGTCATAATTTTCTTTCCAAGGAGTAAGAGTCTTAATTTCATGGCTGCAGTCACCATCTGCAGTGATTTTGGAGCCCCAAAAATAAAGTCTGACACTGTTTCCACTGTTTCCTCATCTATTGCCCATGAGGTGATGGGACCAGATGCCGTGATCTTCACTTTCTGAATATTGAGCTTTAAGCCAACTTTTTCACTCTCCTCTTTCACTTTCATCAAGAGGCTTTTTAGTTCCGCTTCACTTTCTGCCATAAAGGTGGTATCATCTGCCTATCTGAGGTTATTGATATTTCTCTTGGCGATCTTGATTCCAGCTTGTGCTTCAGTATGCAAAAAGAAAGCCTGGTCTCAATGAGGGTCAGGACTGCTGCCCCTGCATAACTCCACATATTCCATTATTTTTTTATGTACAACTTGGGGTATGTAAGCTGATTTTGAAAATAAACTTGTGAGTCTTGCACCAATGCTGTTCTCCCCCATGTCATTTTTTTCTCCCCTTTTCAGGCTGAATTCCCATCTGGAACATGGAGGGTCACCAAGTCTAGTTACTTGCCCTGGCTTCTAAGATCCACGTGAGAGAGAGGCAAAGGTGGGGCACTCTCCGCTATTCAAGTGGGTGCCAGTGGCCTAACATAGATGGTGCAAATCTCTTGTCTTGAGGTTTTATTAGTTTTCTGCATAAACCAAGTTATTTAGCATCTTTTCTCCACTAATTTTCCTACTACACTATTCTTTCCTAATCTCTTTATATTTCTAATTAAATAATCCTTTCCCAGACTCCGACTCTGTCCCTGCTTTGAATTTCCTGGATCCACCAGGGCTGGACCCCAGCAATGATGTACTCTGCATATAAGTTAAATAAGCAGGGTGCCAATATACAGCCTTGACATACTCCTTTTCCTATTTGAAACAAGTCTGTTGTTCCATGTCCAGTTCTAATTGTTGCTTCCTGATTTGCATACAGGTTTTTCAAGAGGCAGGTTAAGTGGTCTGGTATTCCCATCTCTTTCAGAATTTTCCACAGTTGATTGTGATCCACACAGTCAAAGGCTTTGGCATAGTCAATAAAGCAGAAATAGATGTTTTTCTGGAACTCTCTTGCTTTTTCCATGATCCAGTGGATGCTGGCAATTTGATCTCTGGTTCCTCTGCCTTTTCTAAAACCAGCTTGAACATCTGGAATTTCACAGTTCATGTATTGCTGAAGCCTGGCTTGGAGAATTTTGAGCATTACTTTACTAGCATGTGAGATGAGTGCAATTGTGCGGTAGTTTGAGCATTCTTTGGCATTGCCTTTCTTTGGGATTAGAGTGAAAACTGACCTTTTCCAGTCCTGTGGCCACTGCTGAGTTTTCCAAATTTGCTGGCATATTGAGTGCAGCACTTTCACAGCATCATCTTTAGCGTTTCTCATGATGCACACTGCACAGAAGTTAAATAAGCAGGGTGACAATATACAGCCTTGACGTACTCCTTTTCCTATTTGGAACCAGTCTGTTGTTCCATGTCTAGTTCTAACTGTTGCTTCCTGATCTGCACACAGATTTCTCAAGAGGCAGGTTAGGTGGTGTGGTATTCCCATCTCTTTCAAAATTTTCCAAAGTTTATTGTGATCCACATAGTCAAAGGCTTTGGCATAGTCAATAAAGCAGAAATAGATGTTTCTCTAGAACTCTCTTGCTTTTTCCATGATCCATCGGATGTTGGCAATTTGGTCTCTGGTTCCTCTGCCTTTTCTAAAATAAGCTTGAATGTCAGGGAGTTCACAGTTTATATATTGCTGAAGCATGGCTTAGAGAATTTTGAGCATTACTTTACTAGCATGTGAGATGAATGTAATTGTTTGGTAGTTTGAGTATTCTTTGGCATTGCCTTTCTTTGGAATTAGAATGAAACTTGACCTTTTCCAGTCCTGTGGCTACTGCTGACTTTCCCAAACTTGTTGGGATATTGAGTGCAGCACCTTCACAGCATCATCTTTCAGGATTGGAAACAGCTCGACTGGAATTCCATCACCTCCACTAGCTTTCTTCGTAGTGATGCTTTCTAAGGCCCACTTGACTTCACATTCCAAGGTGTCTGACTCTAGATTAGTGATCACATCATCATGATGATCTGGGTCGTGAAGATCTTTTTTGTACAGTTCTTCAATGTATTCTTGCCACCTCTTCTTAATATCTTCTGCTTTGTTAGGTCCAGACCATTTCTGTCCTTTATTGGCCCATCTTTGCATGTAATGTTCCCTTGGTAAATCTAATTTTCTTTAAGTGATCTCTAGTCTTTCCCATTCTGTTCTTTTCTATTTATTTGCATTGGTCACTGAAGAAGGCTTTCTTATCTCTTCTTGCTATTCTTTGGAACTCTGCATTCAGATGATCATATCTTTCCTTTTCTCCTTTGCTTTTCATCTCTCTTCTTTTCACAGCTATTTGTAAGGCCTCC
>SJYC01009553.1:0-17300 GCA_006408675.1 Madoqua kirkii
TTTTCCTCTATTTCTTTGCATTGATCACTGAAGAAGGCTTTCTTATCTCTTCTTGCTATTCTTTGGAACTCTCCATTCAGATGATCATATCTTTCCTTTTCTCCTTTGCTTTTCATCTCTCTTCTTTTCACAGCTATTTGTAAGGCCTCCCCAGACAGCCATTTTGCTTTTTTGAATTTCTATCCCATGAGGATGGTCTTGATCCCTGTCTCCTGTACAATGTCACGAACCTCATTCCATAGTTCATCAGGCACTGTATCAGATCTAGGCCCTTAAATCTATTTCTCACTTCCATTGTATAATCATAAGGGATTTGATTTAGGTCATACCTGAATGGTCTAGCGGTTTTCCTTACTTTCTTCAATTTCAGTCTGAATTTGGTAATAAGGAGTTCATGATCTGAGCCACAGTCTGCTCCTGGTCTTTTTTTTGTTGTTGTTGACTATATAGAGCTTCTCCATCTTTGGCTGCATAGAATATAATCAATCTGATTTCAGTGTTGACCATCTGGTGATGTCCATGTGTAGAGTCTTCTCTTGTGTTGTTGGAACAGGGTGTTTGCTGTGACCAGTGCATTCTCTTGGCAAAACTCTAATAGTCTTTGCCCTGCTTCATTCCTTATTCCAAGGCCAAATTTGCCTGTTACTGTAGGTGTTTCTTGACTTCCTACTTTTGCATTCCAGAAACATGTAATGAAAAGAATATCTTTTTTGGGTGTTAGTTCTAAAAGGTCTTGTAGGTATTCACAGAACCATTGAACTTCAGCTTCTTCAGCGTTACTGGTTGGGGCATAGAGTTGGATAACTGTGATACTGAATGGTTTGCCTTGGAGATGAACAGAGATTATTCTGAGATTGCATCCAAGTAATACATTTCAGACTCTTTTGTTGACCATGATGGCTACTCCATTTCTTCTGAGGGATTCCTGCCCACAGTAGCAGATATAATGATTATCTGAGTTGAATTCACCCATTCTAGTCCATTTTAGTTCACTGATTCTTAGAATGTCTATGTTCACCCTTGCCATCTCTTGTTTGACTGCTTTCAATTTGCCTTGATTCATGGACATTCCAGGTTCCTATGCAATATTATTCTTTACAGCATCCGACCTTGCTTCTATCACCAGTCACATCCACCACTGGGTACTGATTTTGCTTTGACTCCATCCCTTCATTCTTTCTGGAATTATTTCTCCACTGATCTCTAGTAGCATATTGGGCACCTAATTACCAGGTGAGTTCCTCTTTTGGTATCCTATCTTTTTGGATTTTCATACTGTTCATGGAGTTTTCAAGGCGAGAGTACTGAAGTGGCTTCTCATTCCCTTCTCCAGTGGACCACGTTCTGTCAGACCTCTCCACCATGACCTGCCCGTCTTGGGTTGCCCCACAGGTATGGCTTGGTTTCATCAAGTTAGACAAGGCTGTGATCCTAGTGTGATTATATTGACTAGTTTTCTGTACAGTTAGCAAAAACAAGACTCGGAGTTGTCTGTGGCTCAGATCATGAACTCCTTATTGCAAAATTCAGACTTAAATAGAAGAAAGTAGGGAAAACCACAAGATCACTAGAGATGACCTAAATCAAATCCTTCACAATTATACAGTGGAAGTGACAATTAAATTCAAGAAACTAGATCTGACAGAATGCTTGAAGAATTATGGATAAAGGATAGTGACATTGTGCAGGAGGTGGTGATCAAAATCATCCACAATAAAAAGAAATGCAAAAAGTCAAAATGGTTCTCTGAGGTGAACTTACAAACAGCTGAGAAAAGAAGAAAAGCAAAAGGCAAAGGAAAAAAGGAACAATATATCCATCTGAATGCAAAGTTTCAAAGAATAGCAAGGAGAGATAAGAAAGCCTTCCTAAGTGATCAATGCAAAGGCATAGAGAAAATTAATAAAATTGAAAAGACTAGTGATTTCTTCAAGAAAATTAGAGATACTTAGGGAACATTTCATACACAGATGGGCACAATAAAGGACAGAAATGATTTGGAAGAAACAGCAGAAGATATTGAGAAGAGGTGTTAAGAATATATAGAAGAACTATACAAAAAAGATCTAAATGACTCAGATAACCATGATGGTGTGATCACTCACATAGAGCCACACATCCTGGAATGTGAAGTCAAGTGGGCCTTAGGAAGCATCACTTTGAATAGAGCTTGTGAAGGTGATGGAATTCCAGCTGAGCTATTTCAAATCCTAAAAGATGATGTTGGTAATGTGGTGCGATGTGAAGTCAAGTGGTCCTTAGGAAGCATCACTATGAACAAAGCTAATGGAGGTGATACAATTTCAGTTGAGCTATTTCAAATCCTAAAAGATGATGCTGTGAAAATGCTGCACTCAATATACCGGCAAATTTGGAAAACTCAACAGTGGCCACAAGACTGGAAAAGGCCGGTTTTCATTCCAATCCCAAAGAAAGGCAATGGCCAGAATGTTGAAACTACTGCACAATTGCACTCATTTCATAAGCCAGCAAATTAATGCTCAAATTCTCAAAGCAAGCTTCAATAATATGTGAACCAAGAATTTCCATATGTTCAAGCAGAATTTAGAAAAAGCAGGGGAATCAGAGATCAAATTGCCAACATACAAAAAGCGAGAGAAGTTCAGAAAACATCTACTTCATTGACTGCACTAAAGCCGTTGACTGTGTGGATCACAACAAACTGTGGAAAAGTCTGTGGGAATACCAGACCACTTTACCTGCCTCCTGAGAAAACTGTATATAAGTCAAAGAAGCAACAGTTAGATCTGGAAATGGAACAATGGACTGGTTCCAAATTGGGAAAGTAGTACTTTTTACTTGTAGCTGTCTAGTTTTCCTGGGACCACTTATTGAAGAGGCTATCTTTTCTCCATTGTACATTCTTGTATACATTGTATATATTGTATATATTCTTGCCTAATTTGTCAAAGATAAGGTGCCCATAAGTGTGTGGGTTTACTCTGAGCTTGTTTGTTCTATCTTGTTCCTTTGGTGTATATTTTTGGTTTTGTGTCAATATCATACTCTTTTGATGACTGTAACTTTGTAGTATAGTATGAAGTCAGAAAAGTTAATTCCTCTTGCTCCATTTTTCATTCTCAAGATTGCTTTGGCTATCAGTTTCTTTTGTCTTTCCATACAAACTGTGATTATTTTTGTTCTAGTTCTGTGAAAAATAGCATTGGCATTTTGACAAGGATTCCTTTGTGAAGGGTTAATGCAGCCACAATAGGGAAAGCGGAGATATGCATGCAAGCGGGTTTCTCTGCTCAAGGCTGAACGTGCTGGCAAGCGAGGCATTCTGCTAAGGAGTCTGGACACAGCCTTGAGTTTAATGGTTCTTTGCTAATGAGGGAGCATTCCTTTCTTTTGATAAAAGGAGAGAAAAAGGCTCTGGACAGACCTTGCAGTAAACAGAGGTTTCACTCCCCTTGCTGTATGATAACATGTATTCACCTGCACTGTACTAAAAAGGCTTATTCATACAGTCTGGAATTCTGCCTAGGGGGCTATATAATAATAAACCACAATTATTTGCGCAGTCTTTTCCTCTGGCCGGAGTGTGTGTGTGTCTCCTGTACATCTCGTATGTCTTGTGTGTTTTATGTCATTTCACTCATAATCTCCAGTAATCAACACCTTTGAATCTGTAGATTGTTTTGGGTAGATGAATCATTTTCACAATATTGATTCTTCCAATCCAAGAACATTGTATGTCTCTCCATCTATTTGTGCCATCTCCAATTTATTTTATCATTCTTATATTTTCTGCATACAAGTATGTTGTCTCTTTAGGTAGGCATATGCCTAGACATTTTATTATTTTTGTTTCACAATACATGGGACTATTTCCTTACTTTCTCTTTCTGATAGGTCATTGTTAGTATATAAGAATGCAAGGGATTTCTGTGTATTCATTTTATATCCCATGACTACTATATTCATTGATAAGCTCTAGTAATTTTCTGGTGGCATCTTTAGGGTTTTCTATGTATAGTATCATGTGATCTGCAAACACTGAGAATTTTAATTCTTATTTTCCTATCTAGATTCCTTTTATTTCTTTTTCTTTGATGTTTGTGGCTAGTACTTTCAAAACTATGTTGAATAATACTGGCAGGAGTGGGAACCCTTGTCTTGTTCCTAGTATTAGAGGAAATGCTTTGTTTTACAGTATTGAGAAAAATGTTTGCTGTGGGTTTGTCATATATGGCCTTTATTATGTTGAAGTATATTCCTTTTATGCCTCCTTTCGGGAGAGTTTTAGCATAAAAGGGTGTTGAATTTTGTTGAAAGCTTCCTCTACATTTATTGAGATGATCACATGTATTTTATTTTTCAATTTCTTAATATAGTGTATCACATTAATTGATTTGCATATTTTGAAGAATTCTTGCATCAATAGCATAAAGCACACTTGATCATGATATTTGATCTTTTTAATGTGTTGTTGCATTCTGTTTGCTAGAAATTTGTTGAGATTTTAAAATCTATATTCTTCACTGATATTGGCTTGTAATTTTATTTTATGTGGCATCTTTGTCTGGTGTTGGTTTCAGAGAAATGGTTGGCTTATAAAATGAGTTCAAGAGTTTCCTTCCTCTTAAACTTTCTGGAAGAGTTTTAGCAGGATCAGTGTAAGCTTTTCTCTGAACCCTTGGTAGAATTTACCTGTGAAGCCATCTTGTCCTTGGCTTTTTTTGTTGTTTTTTGGAAGGTTTTTATTATAGTTTGGGTTTCTGTGCTTGTGATTGGATTATTTATGTTTTATATTTGTTTCTAGTTCAGTTTTGGAAGGTTATACCTTACTAAGAACTTGTCCATTTATTCAAGGTTGTCCATTTGATTCACATATAATTGCTAGTAGGTGTTTATGATCCTTTGTATTTCTGTGTTGTCTCTTCTTTTTTATTTCCAATTTTATTGATTTGGGTCTTCTCCTTTCTTATCTTGATAAGTCTTACTAATGGTTTGTCAATTTTGTTTTCCTTATCAAAGAACCAACTTTTGCTTTTATTGATCTTTCTTTTTTCTCTTTTGCTTCTTTTTTCATTTATTCTGCTCTGGTCTTTATAACTTCCTTCTACTAATTTTGGTTTTGTTGTTGTTGTTCTTTTTCTAGTTGCTATGGGTGTAGAATTAAGTTGTTTATTTGATGCTTTTTGTTTCTTGAGGTAGACTTAAATTGCTATAAATTTCCTTATTAGCACTGCTTTTAGTGCATCCCATATGTTTTGAGATGTCATGTTTTCATTGTTATTTGCTTCTAGGTATTTTTTTTTTATTTCCTCTTTAATTTCTTCAGCAACTTCTTGGTTATCCAGAAATGCATTATTTAGCCTCCATGTGTTTGTGTTTGTTATAGTTTTTTTTTCTCCAAAGTTAATGCAGAATCTTATAGAATTATGATCAGAGAAGATGCTTAAAATAACTTCTATTTTCTTAAATTTGCCAAGGCTTGAGTTATGGGCCAAGATTCAATTTATCATGGAAAATGTTCCATATGCACTTGAGAAAAATGTGCAATCTACTGTTTTGGGATGAAATGTCTTGTAGATATAAATTATGCCCAACTGGTCCAATGCTTCATTCAAAGCTGTGTTTCTTTATTAATTTTCTGTCTCAATGACCTGTCCATTGGTGTGAATGGGGTGTTAACCTCCATCACTCTTATTGTGTTACTGTTGTTTTCCCGTTCACTAGTTGATAGCATTTGCTTTATATATTGAGGTGCTCCTCTAAAGGGTACATATATTTTTTAATTATATATCTTTTTCTTGGATTGATCCCTTGATCATTATGTAGTGCCCTTCCTTATCTCTTGTAATGGTCTTTATTTTAAAGCATATTTTACCTGATATGAATATTGCTACTCCCATTTTCCTTTGATTTTGGTTTGCATGCAATAGCTTTTTCCAGCCCCTCACTTCTTTTAGTCTGTATGTGTCCTTAGGTCTGAGGTGGGTATCTTGTAGATAGCATCTATAGGGGTTTTGTTTTTTTATCCATTCAGCCAATCTGTGTCTTTTGGTTGGAGAATTTAGTCCATTTATATGTAAGATAATTATTGATATCTATGATCCTATGGGGCTTTCCTGGTGGTGCTGGTGATAAAGAGACCACCTCCCAGTACAGGAAACATAAGAGGTGTGTGTTTGATCCCTGAGTTGGGAAGATCCCCTGGAAGAGGGCATGGCAACCCACTCTAGTATTCTTGCCTAGAGAATCCCAAGGCCAGAGGAACCCAGTGAACTATAGTCAATAGGGTTGCAGAGATACACAACTGAAGTGACTTAGTGTGCACACACACACACACATATACACATGATTCTATTATCATTTACTTTATTGTTTTTAGTTTGTTTTTGTAGGCCTTTTCTTTTTCTAGTGGTTTTTGTGTAGATAATTTCCTTTAGCATGTGTTGTAAAGCTGGTTTGATGGTGCCGCATTCTCATAAGTTTTGCTTATCTGTAAAGCTTTTGATTTTTATTGAAATCTGGATGAGATCCTTGCTGGATAGACTACTCTTGCTTTTAGGTTTTTACTTTTATAAGTTTAAATACATCCTGCCACTCCCTTCTCGGATGCAGAGTTTCTTTTGAAAGATCAGCTGTTAACCTGCTGGGGATCCCCTTGTATGTTATTTGTTTCATTTTCTTTTGCTACTTCTAATATTTGTTCTCTGTGCTTAATTTTTATTACTTTGATTAATATTTGTCTTGGCATGTTTCTCTTTAGGTTTAACCTGTATGGGATTCTCTGGGCTTCTTGGACTTGAGTGGTTATTTCCTTTCCCATATTAGGGAAGTTTTTGCCTATCAATTCAGTTTAGTTACTCAGTTGTATCCAACTGTTTGTGACCCCATGGACTGCAGCATGCAGGATTCCCTATTCATTACCAATTCCCTGAGCTTGCTCACACTCATGTCCATAGAGTAGGTGATGCCATACCACCATTTCATTTTCTGTTGTCCCTATCTTCTCTTGCCTTCAATCTTTCACAGCATCAGGGTCTTTTCCAATGAGTCAGTTCTTTGTATCAGGTGGCCAAAGTACTGGAGTTTCAGCTTCAGCATCATTTTGTTTATAATCATCCCAAATATTTTCTCATACCCTTTCTTTCCCTCTTCTCTTTTGGGGACCCATATAATTCAAATGTTGATGTACCTAATGTTGTCCCAGAAGTCTCTGAGAATGTCGTCATGTCTTTTTATTTGCTCTTCTTTATTCTGCACTGCTTCAGTTATTTCCAGCATTTTATCGTCCAGCTCACTTACATGTTCTGCCTCAGTTATTTTGTTCTTGGTTGCCTCTAGTGTATCTTTAATCTCAGTTACTGTATTGTTCACTGCTGATTGTCTATTCTTTATATCCTCTAGTTCAGTTGCTCAGTCGTGTCTGACACTTGCAACCCCATGAATCACAGCATGACAGGCCTCCCAGTTTATCAACAACTCCTGGAGTTCACTCAGACTCACGTGACTGAGTCACTGATGCCATCCAGTCATCTCATCCTCTGTAGTCCCCTTCTTCTCCTGACCCCAATCCCTCCCAGCATCAGAGTCTTTTCCAATGAGTCAACTCTTCGCATGAGGTGGCCAAAGGACTGGAGTTTTAGCTTTAGTATCATTTCTTCCAAAGAAATCCCAGGGCTGATGTGCTTCAGAATGGACCGGTTGTATCTCCTTGCAGTCCCAGGGACTCTCAAGAGTCTGCTCCAACAACACATTTCAAAAGCATCAATCCTGCAGTGCTCAGCCTTCTTCAGAGTCCAACTCTGATATCCATACATGACCACTGGAAAACCATATCCTTGACTAGACGAACCTTAGTCAGCAAAGTAATGTCTCCTCTTTTGAATATACTACCTAGATTGGTCATAACTTTTCTTCCGAGGAGTAAGTGTCTTTTAATTTCATGGCTGCAATCACTATCTGCAGTGATTTTGGAGCCCCCCAAAATAAAGCCTGACACTATTTCCACTGATTCCCCATCTATTTCCCAGGAAATGACGGGACCAGATGCCATAAGGGAGATGGCATCTGCATATCTGAGGTTATTGATATTTCTCCTGGCAATCTTGATTCCAGCTTGTGTTTCATCCAGTCCAGCATATTGTATGATGCACTCTGCATAGAAGTTAAATAAGCAGGGTGACAATATACAGCCTTGACGTACTACTTTTCCTATTTGGAACCAGTCTGTTGTTCCATGTCCAGTTCTAACTGTTGCTTCCTGACCTGCATACAGATTTCTTAAGAGGCAGGTTAGGTAGTCTGGTATTCCCATCTCTTTCAAAATTTTCCAGTTTATTGTGATCCACACAGTCAAAGTCTTTGGCATAGTCAATAAAGTAGAAACAGATATTTTTCTGGAACTCTCTTGCTTTTTCCATGATCCAGCGGATGTTGGCAATTTGATCTCTCGTTCCTCAGCCTTTTCTAAAACCAGCTTCAACATCAGGAAGTTCACAGTTCACGTATTGCTGAAGCTTGGCGTGGAGAATTTTGAGCATTCCTTTACTAGTATGTGAGATGAGTGCAACTGTGTGGTAGCTTGAGCACTCTTTGGCGTTGCCTTTCTTTGGAATTGGAATGAAATCTGACCTTTTCCAGTCCTTTGGCCACTGCTGAGTTTTTCAAATTTGTTGGCATATTGAGTAAAGCACTTTCACAGCATCATCTTTCAGGATTTGAAATAGCTCCACTGGAATTCCATCAGCTGCACTGGCTTTGTTCGTAGTGATGCTTTCCAAGGCCCACTTGACTTCACATTCCAAGATGTTTGGCTTTAGATGAGTGATCACATCATCATGATTATCTGGGTCGTGAAGATCTTTTTTGTATAGTTCTTCTGTGTATCCTTGCCACCTCTTCTTAATATCTTCTGCTGCTTTAGGTCCAGATCATTTCTGTCCTTTATTGGCCCATCTTTACATGAAATGTTCCCTTGGTATCTCTAATTTTCTTGAAGAGATCTCTAGTCTTTCCCATTCTCTTCTTTTCCCCTATTTCTTTGCATTGATCGCTGAAGAAGGCTTTCTTATCTCTTCTTGCTATTCTTTGGAACTCTGCATTAAGATGCTTATATCTTTCTTTTTCTCCTTTGCTTTTCACCTCTCTTCTTTTCACAGCTATTTGTAAGGCCTCCCCAGACAGCCATTTTGCTGTTTTGAATTTCTGTCCCATGGGAATGGTCTTGATCCCTGTCTCCTGTACAATGTCACGAATCTCATTCCATAGTTCCTCAGGCACTCTATCTATCAGATCTAGGCCCTTAAATATTTCTCCCTTCAAATGTATAATCATAAGGGGTTTGATTTAGGTCATACTTGAATGGTCTAGCAGTTTTCCCTACTTTCTTTAATTTCAGTCTGAATTTGGTAATAAGGATTTCATGATCTGAGCCACAGTCAGCTCCTGATCTTGTTTTTGTTGACTGTATAGAGCTTCTCCATTTGTGACTGCAAAGAATATAATCAATCTGATTTCAGTATTGACCATCTGGTGATGTCTATGTATAGAGTCTTCTCTTGTGTTGTTGGAACAGGGTGTTTGCTGTGACCAGTGCATTTTCTTGGCAAAACTCTATTAGTCTTTGTCCTGCTTCATTCTGTATTCCCAGGCCAAATTTACCTGTTACTCCAGGTGTTTTTTGACTTCCTACTTTTGCATTCCATTCTCCTCTAAGGAAAAGGACATCTTTTCGCGTGTTAGTTTTAAAGGTCTTGTAGGTCTTCATAAAACTGTTCAGCTTCGGCTTCTTCAGCGTTACTGGTTAGGGCATAGATTTGAATAACTGTGATACTGAATGGTTTGCCTTGGAAACGAACAGAGATCATTCTGTCGTTTTTGAGATTGCATCCAAGTACTGTATTTCGGACTCTTTTGTTGACCATGATGGCTACTCCATTTCTTCTGAGGGGTTCCTTTCTGCAGTAGTAGATATAATGGTCATCTGAGTTAAATTCACCCATTCCAGTCCATTTTAGTTCGCTGATTCTTAGAATGTCGACATGCACCCTTGCCATCTCTTGTTTGACCACTTCCAATTTCCCTTGATTCATAGACCTGACATTCCATGTTCCTATGCAGTATTGCTCTTTACAGCATCATATCTTGCTTCTATCACCAGTCACATCCACAACTGGGTATTGATTTTGCTTTGGCTCCATCCCTTCATTCTTTCTGGAGTTATTTCTCCACTGACCTCCAGTAGCATATTGGGCACTTAATGACCTAGGGAGTTCCTTTTTTGGTATCCTATCATTTTGACTTTTCATACTGTTCATGGGGTTCTCAAGGCAAGAATACTGAAGTGGCTTGCCATTCCTTTCTCTAGTGGACCATGTTCTGTCAGACCTCTCCACCATGACCCGCCCGTCTTGAGTTGCCCCACAGGCATGGCTTGGTTTCATTGAGTTAGACAAGGCTGTGGTCCTAGTGTGATTAGATTGACTAGTTTTCTGTAAGTATGATTTCAGCATGTCTGCCCCCGATGCCCTCTTGCAACACCTACCATCTTACTTGGTTTTCTGTTATCTTGCTGTGGGGTATCTCTTCACGGCTGTGTCAGCAAAACACCACCGCTGCTCTTACCTTGGACAAGGGGTATCTCTTTACCACTGTCGTTCCTGATCTTCAACATGAGATAGCTCCTTTAGGCCCTCCTGCGCCTTCTTGAGCAGCCACCACTCCTCGGGTTGCTCCTCCCGGGCCCCGGCTCTGGCCTTGGGCATGGGTGACTCCGCCCAGCTGCCTCCCCTGGTCTCAGGCTCAGGGTGGCTCTTCAGGATCACCACCCCTGGCCTCAGGCGCGAGGTAGCTTCTCCCGGCCACCCTTGACCTCGGATGTGGGGTGTCTACTCCTGGCTGCCCCTGACCTCGGACGCGGTGTAGCTCTTCTTGGCCGCCACTTCTAACCTCGGACGTGGGGTACCTCCTCTAGGGCCATTTCTGCGCCTTTGCAGCCTGACACTCTACACCGCTGCCCCTGATCTTGGACGTGGGGTAGCTCCCTTTTGCAGCGCTCAGTGCGCTGCTGGCACTACCTGTGCTCAGTGCACTGCCAGCTTTCTTCTCAATCTTTGCCTCCACCTTTTTTATCTGTGTCTCCATTTTATTTCCAACATTTTAAATCATCTTTACTATCATTACTCTGAATTCTTTTTCAAATACACTGTTTTTTTCCTCTTCATTTTTTTTTTTTTTTGTATTTTGGGTTTCTACCATGTTCTTACATCTGCTGCATCTTTTTCTGCCTTTTCATTTTGTTTAATATACCGTTTTTTTTCTCCTTTCTACAGATTGGAAGGTCATAGTTCCTCTTAATTGTTGAGTCTGCCCTCTGTAAGTGGAGTTTGCCCAGTTCCTTTTGAAGGTTTCCTTGTTGCAGGGTCTTCTGCCTCTGTTCTGGTGGATGGAGCTGTATCTTGTCTCTCTGAAGGGCTGTGCTATGTCCGGCAGTACATTCTGAGGTGTCTATGAGCTTGGTATAGCTTTGGGCAGCATGTCTGCTAATGGGCAGAATGTGTTCCAGTTCTGTTTATAATTTTCAAATTTGCTTTTCTTTTTGCTGTCCTGATTGGGTGATTTTCTTTCTTCTATCTGCCAGATTTCTTGCACATTCTTCTATGTCTCATACTATACTATTCATTCCTTCTATTGTGTTTATTTCTGCCATTGAATTATTCATTTTTGATAGGGTTTTTTGAAATATTTTTATCTCCTTATTAAAACTATTGTGATTTAGATCTATGTTTCTCTTAATTCGGTCAACATTTTAATCATGAATGATGTGAGTTCTTTATCTTGTGAAGCTCTTATTTTTGTTTTATAATTTATTTTTTTCAGATTTTTCCTCTTTCTCTTTTAATTGACAAGAACTACTTTTTAATTTTTGTTGACTTTCTTTGCCTCTATGTATTTATATGAAAGAATTAGCTATTGTAGTCTTGAAGGAGCATTCTTATATGGGAGTTCTCCCCATACAGACTGCATGGGTGAGATGGAGTTGATGTGAATGCAAATCCCATCTTTCCTTAGGGTTTGCTGCACCTTGGTAAGGTGTGGGGCTGGAGATGGAGGTGCTCAACTGAAGCTGTATTTGAGGGGGGAATTTCCCTCTTCTCAGTGGCTGTCATGGCCCTTTTAGGATTGGCATCTAATAGCAAGTAGCTGGAGCTAAAACCCTGAGTATTGCATATGAACTGGCTCTATTACCTTTGAGCTTGTGCTTTCTTCTGTCCTTGCACTGGGACATATGTCCCAAATGGGTGGTAGGGCTGAAGCAAATAGGTTCTGTATGGGCTCTTGGCTCTAGCTAATCACAAAAAGAGTATGAGCTTTCCCTGATGCATTGCTTTTCTAGGTACTCACCTTTGTTTTCTTCTTTCCACTCTGACACTTCTTTGGGTATGAGTTTCCTTCTTACTCTCACAGCTGATTCTTGTCCCCAGCCTCTATTTCCCCCACTCTATTGTGGAGCCACACTGCAGAGCTGGGGTAATTTTTTTGGACTTTTGGTGTGTATCCTGAGGTGATCCTTTGTGTGGCTGTAGCATTTGTTCTATTCAGGCCAGTGTAGAATCTGAGGCAATGGCAGGAAACCTAATATCCCTTACAGATTTTTATCTGACTTGTCTTGGGGGTATGGCAGTATTCATGATCCTCACAAGTGGAGTCCAGGTTTTCCACAGGCCTCAATTTAGTCTCATTTGTCTTCCAACCAACCAACCAACTGGGCTCATCTTCCCTGCATAAGACCCCAAGATTGGAACACTCAATCTGATTCTCAACAGGGAATCCCCAGGGTGGATGTCTGCCTGTTTATTCTCCTTTTCCTTAGACTCTTCTTCCAGGGGCACAAGTCTTGACCTAATCACTTTTCTTCTTTTCCTGCTAGATCCTTACAACATTAATTTTACAAGATTCCTTCCACCAAGTTCCAGTTAATTTTCAATGAAAATTATTCCACATATAAATGTATTTTTTATGTGTCCATGGGGCTAAGTTAATTCTCCATTCACTTATTCTGCCAGCTTGATTGATTTCCCTAGGGAACATTTTTTTTTAATAGCTTACGTGGGTAGAACTAGTAATGAAACCTTCAAAAAATATTGATTTTTATCATTATACTTTGTTTATCCCTGTTTTCTTTTTATCATATTTTTATTTCCCAAGTTTCAGTTTTTATTTTCTATAAACTGAAGAATAGTTACACACTCTATTGCTAATTGTTATACAAAAATGTTACTGTCTTCTCAAACAAAAATTTCAAAATGCTGCTCCCTTGTATTTAGTGATTAACAAATAAAAAATTAAACACATCCTGCTAGACTTTTGCCTCTACATGTTGGCATTTCTGAACAAAAGTCTCTGCTTGTGGAACATGCTAAAGTGGATAATTTACAAGGCTTCTTTACTGGTCTTTACATTAGTTTGTTCTCATTGACATTTGATAGTTTTATACACAGACCAAAGCTGCCAATGAATACAATCTTGATGGAATACATAATTGGCCAGAAGTGAGTTTCCATATTAATGGAACATACCAATAGCATTTTATATACGTTTGAAAGTTTGATGATCATTTCACTGCTTCAGTACATTCTATAAAAAAAAGTTATTAGAATCTGGAAAGAGGATACTGCTAATATCAACTTTATGTTGCTTACCTTTCAAAGTTTAAGTCCCTCAAATCTCCCAGCATTGTTGGTGGAAGCTACTTCCATGGTCCTAATAATTCTTAAGTAGAAATTATGACAATTCAATCTCTTCTGATAATGATTATCATTATGATCATGATCACATCATCATGATTCAGATAATCATGATGATGTGATCACTAATCTAGAGCCAAACATCTTGGAATGTGAAGTCAAGTGAGGCTAAGAAAGCATCACTACAAAAAAAAAAAGCTAGTGGAAGTGATGGAATTTCAGTTGAGCTGTTTCAAATCCTGAAAGATGATGCTGTGAAAGTGCTTTACTCAATATGCCAGCAAATCTGGAAAACTCAGCAGTGGCCACAGGACTGGAAAAGGTCAGATTTCATTCCAAATCCAAAAAAAGGCAAAGCCAATGAATGCTCAAACTATTGCACAATTGCACTCATCTCACATGCTAGTAAAGGAATGCTAAAAATTCTTCAAGCCAGGCTTCAGCAATACATGAACTGTGAACTCCTTGATATTCAAGCTTGTTTTAGGAAAGGTAGAGGAAACAGAGATCAAATTGCCAACATCTGCTGGACCATGGAAAAAGCAAGAGAATTCCAGAAAAATATCTGTTTCTGTTTTATTGACTATGCCAAAGCCTTTGACTGTGTGGATCACATAAACTGTGGAAAATTCTGAAAGAGATGGGAATACCAGACCACCTGACCTGCCTCTTGAGAAATCTGTTTGCAGGTCAGGAAACAACAGTTAGAACTGGACATGGAACAACAGACTGGTTTCAAATAGGAAAAGGAGTATGACAAGGCTGTATATTGTCACCCTGCTTATTTAACGGAAAGAAACACAAGCTGGAATCAAGATTGCTGGGAGAAATATCAGTAACCTCAGATATGCAGATGACACCACCCTTATGGCAGAGAGTGAAGAGGAGCTAAAAAACCTCTTGATGAAAGTGAAAGAGGAGAATGAAAAAGTTGGCTTAAAGCTCAACATTCAGAAAACGAAGATCATGGCATCCGGTCCCATCACTTCATGGGAAATAGATGGAGAAACAGTGGAAACAGTGTCAGACTTTGCTTTGGGGGGCTCCCAAATCACTGCAGATGGTGACTGCAGCCATGAAATTAAAAGATGCTTACTCCTTGGAAGAAAAGTTATGACCAACCTAGATAGCATATTCAAAAGCAGACATTACTTTGCCAACTATGGTCCATCTAGTCAAGGCTATGTTTTTTTCTGTGGTCATATATGGATGTGAGAGTTGGACTGTGAAGAAGGCTGAGTGCTGAAGAATTGATGCTTTTGAACTGTGGTGTTGGTGAAGACTCTTGAGAGTCCCTTGGATTGCAAGGAGATCCAACTAGTCCATTCTGAGGAGATCAGCCCTGGGATTTCTTTGGAAGGAATGATGCTAAAGCTGAAACTCCAGTCCTTTGGCCACGTCATGAAAAGAGTTGACTCTTGGAAAAGACTCTGATGCTGGGAGGGATTTGGGGCAGGAGGAGAAGGGGACGACTGAGGATGAGATGGCTGGATGGCATCACGGACTCAACGGATGTAATTCTGAGTGAACTCCAGGAGATGTTGATGAACAGGGAGGCCTGGCGTGCCGTGATTCATGAGGTCGCAAAGAGTCAGATACGACTGAGTGACTGAACTGAACTGAATCTCTTCTGGGTCAACTACAGCTAGTTCATCTCTTTATAATTTTAATTTTATGTAATAGATAGATAACACTTTGAATCGTTAATTTATACACCATATAATAATCATGGTGGCTTGGAATGTGCTCCTAAATATTGATTAAATTTATGATCCTACCCTTCATATTCTCAAACTTTAACAAGGAGGCAAGAATATATATTATGGAGAAAAGACAGTCTCTTTAACAAGTTGTGCTGGGAAAACTGATCAACCACTTGTGAAAGAATGAAACTAGATCACTTGCTAACACCATACACAAAAATAAACTCAAAATGGATTAAAGATCTAAATGTAAGACCAGAAACTATAAAACTCCCAGAGGAGAACATAGGCAAAACACCACTCCAACATAAATCACAGCAGGATTCTCTATGAATCACCTCACAGAATATTGGAAATAAAAGCAAAAATAAACAAATGGGACCTAATTAAACTTAACAGCTTCTGCACAACAAAGGAAACTATAAGCAAGGTGAAAAGACAGCCTTCAGAATGGGAGAAAATAATAGCAAATGAAGCAACTGACAAATAACTAATCACAAAGATATACAAGCAAATCCTGCAGCTCAATTCCAGAAAAATAAAAGATCTAATCAAAAATGGGCCAAAGACCTAAATAGACATTTCTCCAAAGAAGACAATCAGATGGCTAACAAACACATGAAAAGATGCTCAACATCACTTGTTATCAGAGAAATGCAAATCAAAACCACAATGAGGTACCATTTCATGCCAGTCAGAATGGCTGAGATCAAAAAGTCTACAAGCAATAAATGCTGGAGAGGATGTGAAGAAAAGGGAACCCTCTTACACTGTTACAGCCACTATGGAGAACAGTGTGGAGATTCCTAAAAAAAACTGGAAATAGAACTGTCTTATGACCCAGCAATCCAACTGCTGGGCATACACACCAAGGAAACCAGAACTGAAAGAGACACGTGTACCCCAATGTTCATTGCAGCACTGTTTATAATAGCCAGGGCATGGAAGCAACCAAGATGTCTATCAGGAGATGAATGGATAAGAAAGCGGTGGTACATATACACAATGGAGTATTACTCAGCCATTAGAAAGAATACATTCGAACCAATTCTAATGAGGTGGATGAAACTGGAGCCAATTATATAGAGTGAAGTAAGCCAGAAAGAAAAACACTAATACAATATACTAACACATATATATGGAATTTAGAAAGATGGCAATAATAACCCTGTATGCGAGACAGCAAAAGAGACACAGATGTATAGAACAGTCTTTTGGACTCTGAGGGAGAGGGTGAGGGTGGGATAATTTGGGAGAATGGCATTGAAACATGTACAATATCATGTAAGAAACGAATCTCCAGTCCAGGTTTGACGCAGGATACAGGATGCTTGGGGCTGGTGCACTTGGATGGCCCAGAGGGATGGTATGGGGAGAGAGGTGGGAGGGTAGGTTCAGGATCGGGAAGACATGTACACCAGTGATGGATTCATGATGATGTATAGCAAAACCAATACAATGTTGTAAAGTAATTAGTCTCCAATTAAAGTAAATAAATTTAAATTAAAAATAAAATAAAAAACAGAAACATTAAAAATAAATAAAATATTCAACACAATTTTTCAAGAACATTTGCAATTGGAAATATACAATATAAAGCTGTCTTTTAGTTTTTGCCAATTTTTGAGATTCAGACTCAATCATTAGCAGAAATAATGCCTTTAAAATTTTTTCAGCCTGTAAGTAGTTAGGCTTCCTAAGTATTTTTAGGCATGTCTGTTGCTGTCAGTTAAAATGCCAAACTTCAGATTTTTTTGCAGTGAAAATCCTCAACAACAATCATTGAGAGGTGTTTCTCCATCATAGCAAACACCTGCTGCAGTCTCCAACTGTCACTTCTTTCTCAGGAGTTCAAGCCACCTACTGTGCTTAC
>SJYC01009562.1:0-10038 GCA_006408675.1 Madoqua kirkii
CATCTTACTTGGGTTTCTCTTACCTTGGGCGTGGGGTATCTCTTCACGGCTGCTCCAGCCAAGCGCAGCTGCTGCTCCTTACCTTGGACGAGGGGTATCTCCTTACCATCGCCATTCCTGACCTTCGTGGGACAGCTCCTCCAGGCCCTCCTGCGCAGCCCCTGCTCCTCGGGGTGCTCCTCCTGGCCGCCGCGACCTCGGACGTGGGGCAGCTCCTCGCGGCCGTGCTTAGTGCACCAGCTGGCTAGATTTATTATTTATCCCTCTTAAACAACTTTCAGTGTTTCCCTTTAGTTTAACTAAATATCTTTAATAAATCAGAGTTCACCTTCAAATAACACGGTACCATTTCACATGTAAAGACCTTAGAATGTTATATTTTCAACTTCTTCTTTTCGTTGTCGTATTTACTTTTATACATGCCGTAAACATATTGCTACAATTTTTGCTTTAGATAGTTTATCTTTCAGAGCAGTTAGAAAACAGAAAAAAAGGGTTTAGTTTCGTCTTCATTGATTCCGTGTCCAGCGACTTCATTCCTAAATTTCAGCCCCATATGAGGGGTTCCCCCGAAGAACTTCGTGAGCACTGCTTTCACTGTTGATCGCCTTGAAAAGCATTTTGTTTCAAATAGGCAATTTTCATTTCTTTGAGAAAGTCGCTACTTCCTTTTCATTTAGGAGAAGGTATTTTCTTGAAGTCTGCAGTTTTTTCTTCCTTCCGACACTTTAAAGATGCCGCCCGTCGCTTTCTGTCACGCGTCATTTTGACAAGAACTCCGCTGTAAATGGGGTCTTCATCCTTCTGTGTGCGTGCACGGACGCCTAGTCACCCGTCGTGTCTGCCGCTCTGTGACCCCAGGGACCGTAGCTCACCAGGCTGCTCTGTGCTGGGACTCTCCAGGCAAGAATACTGGCGTGGCTTGCCGTGCTCTCCTCCAGGATTCTCCTGTATACGGTGCTTCTTTTCTCCCTCCTCTGGTTAGCCTTATGTTTTCTCTCGGTCTTTGGAGTGTATGCCAACATGTGGTTATGTGCTTGTTTGAGGTTTTTCAGTTTGTTTGCTTGGTTTTGGTATTTATGCTGGTTGGTGTTCTCAGAGCTTTTTTTTTTTAATTTATTTTTAAAGAGCAGTTTAGGTTTACAATGAAATTGAGAGGTAAATACAGAGATTTCCTATATACACCTGATGCCCCCACCCCCACATAGGGAGCCTCCTCCACAATCAACCTCACTCATCAGGACGGTACGTTGTTTACCAAGGGTGAACCTTCATTGACAGGTCACAGCCACCTGAAGCCCACAGTTTACCGTAGGAAGCCCTCTTGCTGTTGCAATTCTGCGGTTTGGATGCATGTATAATGACATATAGGGCTTCCCTGGAAGCTCAGGTGGTAAAGAATCCACCTACAATGCTGGAGATCCTGGTTCGATTCCTGGATCGGGAAGATCCGCTGGAGAAGGGGTAGGCTACCCACTCCAGTGTTCTTGGGCTTCCCTGGTGGCTCAGCTGGTAAAGAATCCGCCTGCAATGCAGGAGATCCTGGGTTTGATCCCTGGGTTGAGAAGACCCCTTGGAGAAGAGAGAGGCTACCCACTCCAGTGTTCCAGCCTGGAGAATCCCATGGACTGTATAGACCATGGGTGGCAAAGAGTCGGACACAGTGGAGCGACTTTCACGGTCACTGCGTGATGAGTGTATCCTGCATGAGAATATCACACAGTGTCTCCACGGCCCGAAGAGTCACCTGAACTCCGCCTTCCTCCCCCACCTCCCTGCCTTCTTGGTGTCTGCAGTTTGTCACTTCTTTGAATGACATTCTTCCGTCCATTCTCTCCTCCCCTCTGGGATCTCAGTTACGCACGTGTTAGGATGCTTGACATTGTCCCACAGCCCACGCCTGCTCTATCGGTTCTATTTCTGCTCTTCTTCTTGCTCAGGTAATTTTTTTGACTTGTCTTCGTGTTTGGTGGCTCTCTCCTCAACTGTGCGGCTCCTACTAACTACACTGAATCGCCCACGAAAGGCCTTCTTCCTCTCTGTTTGTGCATTTTCGTGTTTACTATTGCCTTCGGGCTCTTTCTCCAAGTTTCCGTCTCGTTGCCAAAATGACCGTCTGATCACGCACGCTGTTCCCATCACACCGATCATGGACATGTCACTTTATTATTTTTTTTACCACACCTTGGGACATGCTGGGGAATCTCTGCTCCCCAGCCAGGGCCCTAAGCTGCGCCCCTGCAGTAGCACACGGTTCTGAGCACTGGACTCCCAGGAAAGGCCCAGAACTTCAGACTCCTGGTCGGACAGCCCCTGTGTGGGCACCGGGCCGGAGTCTGGCTCTGAGGCTTGCCCTGTCTCTTTGGAATATGTCTGTTTCTCTGGTCTTTTCACAAACCCCAGATTTTTTAGTGAGAAGTCACACATCCTTCTTTCTGTTCGACCTTTAGCATGGAGCCTTCTGCTGCTCTGGGCACGGGCTGGGCAGGGTTGGAGAGGCGCTGTTGCCAAGGTCATTCTGCTTCAGCAGGCAGTGTAGGCAGGGGTGTCTAGCCACGTCTGTCCGCTCTGAGCTTGGGGTCTTCCTCGGGCACTGTGCCTCTGAGAGGTCCTCGCTCCCGGTTTCCTTCTCCACGCTCCCCCAGCTCGCTCTTCCTTGGGCTTCACTTCTGGTTACCGTGGCGACAGGAGCTGGAGGGCGTGTGGTGGCTGTGGTCTGATTCAGCCTCGGCTTTAGGGCTCCAGTTGTTTGAGGAATTCTTGGGGCTGTGGTCTTCCTGCTCATTTTCCAACGGTTCTTGGGAGTTCACTGCTTAATTCTGCCCTTACCCTAGGAGAATGGTCCCCTTCCACAGCTTCCCCGAAACCCTGGCCAGATTAAGGTTTTGTTCCACGAAGGACCCAAGTGATGTTTCTTGCCCCTTCCACGTGCTGCCCTTCTCCTCTGAGCCCACACCACCACAGTGGGCATGTCTTTGTGTGCCTTTGAGACCTTTATTTGAAGGTTTGCAAGAAAGAGCCCACAGAGGATGGGGCTCCTCCAAGCTCTCAGCCCCTCAGTGCTGCCAGACGATGCTCACCCTCCCAGGGCACCTCCTGGCCCTGCTGATCTCCTCTCACTGATCTCCACTGCATCATCCCTGGGGGGCCTGAGCTCATGGCTCCTCTCTCCCTATAGAGCAATCTTGCTTTGGCGTTTGAGACAGCTCGCTGCCCGGTGACCTCAGCTTTCCCACAGGCAAAAGTTATGAATTTGAAGTTGTCTCGCTTCCTTTTTCCTGTTGAAGAGCAAGTGCGGCATCAGGACAATACAGACGTGAGGCGGCACACTCGGGCAGCGTCGTGGAGGCTGGCCCTTCCCTGGCGGGCTGCTTGGCCTGCACAAAGCGCCTGGGTTGCTGGGACTCTGCTTCTTGTCTCCAGAGCCAGGCTGGGACAGGGACAGAGGCAGGTGCAGGAGTCCAGGAGTCTATCGTTTTTTTGTTTTTTGGTTTTTTTTGCCTTTCAATACATCATAACCCTTTGCTGAAAGCAAATAGGAGAGGAAAGCAGTTTTTGTGCCTGTTTCCTTCTCAATGGCCTGTAATGGGGAGAACTTGGAGCTAATCGGTCAAGAATTTGGCCGAGACGGCGCTTTCCCGTTGCTCTAGTTACCCCGAGGGCACCGCAAGCTTCAAATTCCTCCGCAGACCTGGTTTTAGGATGGGGGCCGGGCTGCTTTGCCAGAGAGGATTTTTTTAGGCCGAGACGGCGCTTTCCCGTTGCTCTAGTTACCCCGAGGGCACCGCAAGCTTCAAATTCCTCCGCAGACCTGGTTTTAGGATGGGGGCCGGGCTGCTTTGCCAGAGAGGATTTTTTTTCCTCAATATCTGAGCCTCCCTCAACTCTTGATCTTCCTTTGCACAAGCCTCAAAGGGGGCAAGCTCTTGCCCACCCCTAGAAGCATCCGGCTGTTCCTTGCAGCTCGGTGCCCGTTACCTGGCCACAGGTGAGAGTCAGACCCCCCTTCTGGTTCTGATTAAGCTCCATCTCAGGCAGAGAAGGGCTTCCCTGCTGGCTCAGATGGGTAAGAGTCTGCCTGCAGTGTGGGAGACCTGAGTTCAATCCCTGGGTCGTGAAGATCCCCTGGAGAAGGAAATGGCAACCCACGCCAGTATTCTTGACCTGGAGAATCCCGTGGATGGAGGAGCCTGGTGGGCTACAGTGCATGGGGTCTCAGAGTCAGACACAACTGAGCGACTCCACCTCCACTTTCAGGCAGAGTGAGTGCTCACCTCTAGTCCTCCCACGGTGCCTCTTCCTCTTGGATTTGGAGACTGTCACCCACTTTGTCATTTCTCTTTTTCCAAGAAAGCTGGCGAAGTTGCTGTCTGCCAGGCTTTTCGGCTCCATTGGGTTGTTGGCTCTCTATATCTAAGAAAGGAGGAGATACAGACTTATCCTTAAAAGCACCTGCTTGGACAGGACGTATGTCTCACCTGCTCACATCCCATCAGGCAACACTCATCATGGGGCCAAACCTGCCAAGGCTGCCTGCTGGCCCCTCCGCCTCCTGGAAGGCACCGGGAGTGACACGGGGGAACAGCCATGTCCCCAGACTCTCACATGTGACCTCTTGGGGAAGGAAGAAGTTAAGAGGAATCCCGTCCTCCAGCGACCTGTCCTCACTGAGGGATGCGCTTGAAACCTCACCACAGACGCAGCTGCTCACGCACATCCCAGGTGAACTGGGCTGCTCCCAGTTGGGACCCCAGTGAGGGATGCTGCTGTGAGCATCTCGGGGCTCATCCCCTGACACCCCGCCCCCCTGGACGGGCCCCTCTGGGCCCGTCCAGGGGAGCAGAATTGCTGGGCTGGGAGCTGTCGAGGTTGGGAGACGACGCCGAATGGTTTTCCAAAGGATTGCACCGGCTTCCATTCCCACCAGCAAAGAAGAAGAAGAGTTCCTATCACTCACCCCCTACCCCCAACATCATCCTCTGCCAGACTCACTCCAAATAGGCAGCATGCAGAACAATAAGAAGAAAAGGACCCAGCCATCCAGCTTCACAATGCCCTCTGTTGCCAACCCTGGGGGCACCTCCTGTTGTGGTGAGAAGCCCCGGGTCCCCCAACTTTCCAGCAGCTTCCATGTGTCTGCAAGAGGGTGTGGGACAGACTGGGGGCAGAGGCGCTGTGCACGGGTGGGGGCGAGGAGGGCTTCCGTGCTGGAGCAAGCAGAGTTGTCGAGCTTCCCTGAGCAGGTGTGGGCTTGGCCCAGAGGACGCAGGTCTCTTTCTGGCCTGCGTGTCACCTGAAAGCTGACAGTGACTGGGGCCCCGCTGTGTTCCCACCCAGAGCCCAGGGGCCCCAGCCTCGACCCTTGTGCACCTTCTCCCAGCCGGGCCCGGGAGGCGGATTCCACTGTCACGCCTATCCCCAGGGCGGGGAAACCGAGCCCCAGCCCATTTAGGGTTCCCCCAGAGGCTCGGATAGGACGAGCTGGGTTTGGGGCCCCGGGTTCTCCGGCTCTGGCCTTTGTCCTCGGTGGCGTGGGAGGTGGCAGCACGTCAGGGCAGCTCCGGGCCTTGCAGCCCTGTCTCTTATACACATCTCCTGGCCGCCGCGACCTCGGACGTGGGGCAGCTCCTCGCGGCCGTGCTTAGTGCACCAGCTGGCTAGATTTATTATTTATCCCTCTTAAACAACTTTCAGTGTTTCCCTTTAGTTTAACTAAATATCTTTAATAAATCAGAGTTCACCTTCAAATAACACGGTACCATTTCACATGTAAAGACCTTAGAATGTTATATTTTCAACTTCTTCTTTTCGTTGTCGTATTTACTTTTATACATGCCGTAAACATATTGCTACAATTTTTGCTTTAGATAGTTTATCTTTCAGAGCAGTTAGAAAACAGAAAAAAAGGGTTTAGTTTCGTCTTCATTGATTCCGTGTCCAGCGACTTCATTCCTAAATTTCAGCCCCATATAAGGGGTTCCCCCGAAGAACTTCGTGAGCACTGCTTTCACTGTTGATCGCCTTGAAAAGCATTTTGTTTCAAATAGGCAATTTTCATTTCTTTGAGAAAGTCGCTACTTCCTTTTCATTTAGGAGAAGGTATTTTCTTGAAGTCTGCAGTTTTTTCTTCCTTCCGACACTTTAAAGATGCCGCCCGTCGCTTTCTGTCACGCGTCATTTTGACAAGAACTCCGCTGTAAATGGGGTCTTCATCCTTCTGTGTGCGTGCACGGACGCCTAGTCACCCGTCGTGTCTGCCGCTCTGTGACCCCAGGGACCGTAGCTCACCAGGCTGCTCTGTGCTGGGACTCTCCAGGCAAGAATACTGGCGTGGCTTGCCGTGCTCTCCTCCAGGATTCTCCTGTATACGGTGCTTCTTTTCTCCCTCCTCTGGTTAGCCTTATGTTTTCTCTCGGTCTTTGGAGTGTATGCCAACATGTGGTTATGTGCTTGTTTGAGGTTTTTCAGTTTGTTTGCTTGGTTTTGATATTTATGCTGGTTGGTGTTCTCAGAGCTTTTTTTTTTTAAATTTATTTTTAAAGAGCAGTTTAGGTTTACAATGAAATTGAGAGGTAAATACAGAGATTTCCTATATACACCTGATGCCCCCACCCCCACATAGGGAGCCTCCTCCACAATCAACCTCACTCATCAGGACGGTACGTTGTTTACCAAGGGTGAACCTTCATTGACAGGTCACAGCCACCTGAAGCCCACAGTTTACCGTAGGAAGCCCTCTTGCTGTTGCAATTCTGCGGTTTGGATGCATGTATAATGACATATAGGGCTTCCCTGGAAGCTCAGGTGGTAAAGAATCCACCTACAATGCTGGAGATCCTGGTTCGATTCCTGGATCGGGAAGATCCGCTGGAGAAGGGGTAGGCTACCCACTCCAGTGTTCTTGGGCTTCCCTGGTGGCTCAGCTGGTAAAGAATCCGCCTGCAATGTAGGAGATCCTGGGTTTGATCCCTGGGTTGAGAAGACCCCTTGGAGAAGAGAGAGGCTACCCACTCCAGTGTTCCAGCCTGGAGAATCCCATGGACTGTATAGACCATGGGTGGCAAAGAGTCGGACACAGTGGAGCGACTTTCACGGTCACTGCGTGATGACGTGTATCCTGCATGAGAATATCACACAGTGTCTCCACGGCCCGAAGAGTCACCTGAACTCCGCCTTCCTCCCCCACCTCCCTGCCTTCTTGGTGTCTGCAGTTTGTCAGCCAGCTTAAGGACGCACGATTTCACCGCAGGTCAATCATTCTCCAGGCTGCCCGAGGCTCTGGGGCCCAGTGAACAGACGCCTGCTCTCTTCTCACGGACCGACTCATCTGGAAGCTTCCATCTGGGCTGTGGGCCGGGCCGACTCTGGACGCCACGTGGCACCCCTGCGCTCACCTCCCCACGCGCCCCCCTGCCCCTCGACAAGGTCCAGGCCCTCACGGGACGGCCCCGCGCCTCCGGCTTCCTCTGAATGACGGGGATTCTGCTACACAGGGCCTGGGATCCAGCCCTCGAGACTGGGGGTGGGGGGCACAGCGCCGTTTGGCCTGCCGCCCGGCCGGGAACCTCCCCTGCATTCTGCATGACCGCGGGGCCTGTTCATTGCGCCTGTCTGCTCGCGTCACGTCATGGAGGGCTTCTGGGGGCCGTGGCCAGCTCTGAGCACAGCCGGGGTGGTGGAAGCAGCCCAGCTGCTGCGCTGGCCCCTTGGCGGAGGTGCTGGGCCTCATGGCCCCCAAGGAGGGGCAGGGCAGCGGGGGCCATCGGCGAGGCCTCTGGAAGCGGGCATTTGCCCAAGTCGTGCCCAGGAGAAGGGGCAGTGAGGCTTCTCCACTTATGGGGATGGGAACACGGAGGGCAGCCGGGTGCTGTGTGTGATGGCGAGGGCGGCCGGTGCTGTGTGATGGTGAGGGCGGCCGGGTGCTGTGTGTGATGGTGAGGGCGGTCGGGTGCTCTGTGTGATGGTGAGGGCGGCCGGGTGCCGTGTGTGATGGTGAGGGCGGCCGGGTGCCGTGTGTGATGGCGAGGGTGGCCGGGCTGTGTGTGATGGCGAGGGTGGCCGGGTGCCGTGTGTGATGGCGAGGGTGGCCGGGTGCCGTGTGTGATGGCGAGGGTGGCCGGGTGCCGTGTGTGATGGCGAGGGTGGCCGGGTGCCGTGTGTGATGGTGAGGGCGGCCGGGTGCCGTGTGTGATGGCGAGGGTGGCCGGGTGCCGTGTGTGATGGCGAGGGTGGCCGGGTGCCGTGTGTGATGGCGAGGGTGGCCGGGTGCTGTGTGTGATAGTGAGGGCGGCCGGGTGCCGTGTGTGATGGCGAGGGTGGCTGGGTGCTGTGTGTGATGGCGAGGGTGGCCGGGTGCTGTGTGTGATGGTGAGGGCGGCCGTGCTGTGTGTGATGGTGAGGGCCACACGGGGCTGACGCTGGGCGCAGCCGTGTGTGCGTGTGGAGTGAGTGTGCAGGCGTATGTGTGTGTCTGCATACGTGGATGTGCGCAGGAGTGCATGTGCACACACCCCTCTGTGTGTGTGTGTGTGTGTGTGTGTGTCTGTGTGTGTGTGTGATGGAGAGAGGGTCCCGCGGGCGTCCAGCCATCCTGGCAGGATCTGGACACACAGAGCCGTGTGTCTCCGCTCCCCCGGGCCAGCCCCGCACGGCCCCCGGCACATGGAGTGCAGGGCTCGCACCTGGGTTTCCTATTTCCAGGTGATTAAGTTGAATCATGTTATTGGTTAGTTTCTTCAGTATGGGTGGGACCGTGTGGCTCCCTGCAGCGTGAAGCCAAGCTCCTTAGCTCAGTGCCACAGCCCCTGTGATCCCAGCGGTGTTTCACCCCTGACCTCTCACTTCTGCCCCCAGGCCCTCCTGTGCACATATCGAAGGCAGATTAAGGGACCGCTTCTGGAAGCCTCGCATTCCCTGTTTGTAAAGTACAGGTACGAGGAAACTGGGGTGAAGGCTGCGGCTTGCTCAGCACGGGCCGGGTGGACACGTGGGCCCTAAGAGTGCGTATCTTCTGGCCTGCGCGGCTGTCTTCTCAAGGCGGCCGTGGGGATGGGGGTGTCTACGCCCTCTCCTGTCTGTGTCCTCGTGGCATCAGAGCCCTCGCCTTGCAGATGGCAGACCCACCATTCGGATTTGCCAGGAGAAGGATGGCAGACGTCTATGTTCTGGGAGAGGCAGGATGTCAACAACGTGCCCCCCTCCACACCCCATAAGGTGAGGGGCTCACCCAAGGCTGAAAACAGATGCCCAGAAATTCAGCTGGCCAAGGGGCTCCTTGCGGGGCCTGGGACCCCGTGTCCGGCCGAGGCCAGGGGCAGCCGGCCCATTCCCCGTGGCTGTTCTTGCTCTGATGGTCAGGTTCACGGGCAGTACGTGTAATCAGAGGCATTCGGTAGCGATCTAATTAAATGTTAACACATCATTAAAGTGATTTGCGATAAGCACAGTTAACAGTTTGATAAATCCATTCCTGGCTGACTCCATGCTGAAAACGATCGTTCTCAATCAGCCGTGGGCTGTTGACATCCGCTCCTGTCTCTTATACACATCTCTTCCCTGAGCAGGTGTGGGCTTGGCCCAGAGGACGCAGGTCTCTTTCTGGCCTGCGTGTCACCTGAAAGCTGACAGTGACTGGGGCCCCGCTGTGTTCCCACCCAGAGCCCAGGGGCCCCAGCCTCGACCCTTGTGCACCTTCTCCCAGCCGGGCCCGGGAGGCGGATTCCACTGTCACGCCTATCCCCAGGGCGGGGAAACCGAGCCCCAGCCCATTTAGGGTTCCCCCAGAGGCTCGGATAGGACGAGCTGGGTTTGGGGCCCCGGGTTCTCCGGCTCTGGCCTTTGTCCTCGGTGGCGTGGGAGGAGATGTGTATAAGAGACAGGCTTCCTCCTTCCCAAACCCTCACCTCCTCTGGGCCTCAGCTTCCCTGACTGTGAAACCAGGAGGTTCAGTTCAGTTCAGCTCAGTAGCTCAGTCGTGTCCGACTCTCTGTGACGCCATGGACTGCAGCAGGCTAGCCTTCCCTGTCCATTGCCAACTCC